>JAVYIG010013086.1:0-49313 GCA_035222895.1 Strongylocentrotus droebachiensis | reverse complement strand
TCAATCACACGAGCATCGCCACAATTCTGTACGGATCTTACCTCCAATAAGGGATCATTCTTTATTATTGGTCCATGGCCCATTTAGAAATGTTTGCATTAAAAACTAATTTGAAAGGTAATTGCCATTATCTGTCATAAATATCCAATTTTAAAAAGCTATATTATTCCACATTTGTTAATGCGCTTAGTGTAAAGAGAAACTCATAAGTGATACATTAGTAAAGAAATTAAGGTGAGTTACCTTTGGAAAGTTCACAGCCCCCCTCCCTTTTAAATATAATATGCATGTTTTTCCTTCTAAGTATGAGCTGGAAAGGGCAGACAAAGTCCATCAATTGCCCTTTTCATGCCCCTATAGGTAAGGCAATGTACACACCTCGGGGAAAAAAAATCCAATAAAAGCTCGATAAAGAATTCAAAGATAGCAATTGCTGTGCCTCTCATGTAATCACAATTCCATATGTCAACTCTACATTGAACTACGTCGAAGATCAAATGTAAATTCCAAAACAATCAGCTACACGTAAGCTACGATGTGATGTGATTTTATTATTTCCAGTCGTTGGTTTCAATTTGAAAGTCGTTGCTTTTCTGTTAACCCTTTTTTCTTCACCTTATATAACGCATTATGGTGTGGGTCATACTCCTCTCCTTTTCTACTTCCTGTCATGCGCATTAACATCCAAGTCGGTGGATATACAAAGCGGCTATCACCAAGGTGAACCGAGCTAGTTTCCAGTGTATAGAGCATGCCGGAGGTCAATTGAAGAGGGGTAAAGTTCGTCATTTCCTGGCAAAAGGCAATTCGGAAGAAGCCAGATATAAAGGGAAGGAAGATTCCCATGTGAAAATTCAGAATGGTTAGGCAACAATAAAAGCTTATGTATAGTTTTAGCAGGTTCCCTATTTTGTCGTCAGATTTCTTTGATTTAAGCTGATAAATAGCAAAACATTTCTAAATAATATAAGCGCGCCAAAGTTTTGTGGGTTTTGTTTTCTCTCCTAAAATTTGCCTGTTAAACAAAGGATTTATATCCCCTGAAAGCGGATTGAATGAACCAATTTCACTTTTAATTCTGAACTCCTGTCATAACGATTTTTCACATTTAAGCTTAATTTTTCTGAATAATACATTCTGAATACTGTCAAATAGGGGAAAATACATGAAAAATATATTCACACGTCTCTAGTCGACACTAACAATACATCATCACATGCTTTACATACGTTTAATAATGTTGACGACACCCTGTCTCGATTAGAAGTGTGAACTACAAGCTTACACTTCAATTAATCATGCTTTTTATTAGGGATTTTGCACGTCCAAACGAGACAAACCGGAAATAGCTGCATTCGGTTGTCCCACAGGAAAAATAGAAAAGCATGAATTTACGATGATAGATTCGCACTGGTGCCTGCAATAAAGGAAAGTGACACGAGCTAAGTAAAAAGCAGTTATGAAACGAAGCTGAGATGAAATGTGGCAAGTAGTACCGAATTTGCTTTGAAGGGGGGGGGGGGGCTGAACAAAATGTGGGTAGTACATCGGCACATGGACGGCAACAAGGGGCCCTTCGTCATATTAGGAAAGGGGACAGCTTTTAAGCTAAAATGGTAGAATGAGATTATAAACAAAAACTGTGTAATGGAGAGAGTATACGCGTGACACATTTTTAAAGCTCTTATAATGTGATAGTGGGTGGATGGATGTACGGCTATTCAGCCGGGTTTAATGGTGCTATAATTGGCGCGTGGTCTCTTTCTCGGTGTTGGCGGATGCGATCGATATCGAAGCTTTGCTTTCAAAATATTTGGCTAGCGAGAGGTAAATTCCTGAATCACCCTGCCTACCAGGAGTCCCTATACACATACATCTGACGGTATTCTTCCCAGCTCCCTCCTCTTCTCTCCATCTCCTCTCCCTCATCTCTCTCCTCTCTCTCTTTTCTCTTTCTTTCTCTCCCTTTACAACCCCTCCCTCTATCCCGAATTCCTCCCTTGAAATGAAGGTGAGGAAATTGGTGCTCCTGTCTGAGCAATAATAACAAAACGTTTATTTTCAATAGCACTCATTTTTATAAATAAAACAACACCACATGTGTCTCGATGGGCAATTTTGAAGAACGCTTTAGGGTGGGGGTGACACGCAATGAAGTGCATGAACAATGATCGACGCCAAAGCAAGCTCTACGACGCTCATGTTATGCTAAGTGTTAGTCAAGGCCATGCATTTGTGAAAGCATGTTCTCATTTATCTTTTATCTAGATTATCTAAACCAAATTGATGATAAATTTCCTTTGAATATCCCTGCAATATATCGAGGGATATAATAGACCATCAGATTATGTTAAAAATTACAAAACACCACATTCACTAATAATTATCCTGTTTTCCCCTCCATTTTAACACAAATATAAAAACTACTATAATCAGCGTTCCTAAGTCTTTGAACAATTATTTGTAGTACCTCAATTCCCCCTCATTTCTTACCCATATACAAACGAAAGAGTAAAAATATAACTATCCTAACGTATACAATAGTAAAAACAATATAGCTGGCTTGACCAACCGTCATTGTCACTCATCAATTCTCATATGGTCCATTTTACTGACCAAGTGTGGTTTGTTGCATTCAATTTCAAAATACAAATTTAATAATGTTCAAATTATGTAGTAGTCTTGTATTGCAACCTATTATTGGCATCCGAGTGGGAGAAAAAAAAGCCTCCCCCTTTCCTCGCCCCCTAATTCCCCGATCTATATGCAATTGTATTCGCGGAAATAAAGGCTTGCTGAATATTTTTGGAGGGACACACGCACTAGACCAAATAATATGTCACACTTAGAGAGCCATGCATGCGATCAATCTTTCCTGAGGAAGATTTATGCTCAAGGTTACACAGCCACTGCTGCGTATAAGGAAGGTCTGAATGTACAAGGCTGTCAAAGCGACGAACATTTTTTAAATGAGGGGTGCAAAGCGCGTCAATACGAAAGGGACATACTAATTTATTTGTCATGGTCGCAATGCATTTATGTTGGAAAGAAAGAGAGAGAGAGAGAGACGAATAGAAAAATAAAAACAAAGCTTACATTAACATATTATTCCCTAATGATTCGTGTGACCTCTTAGAAAGAGAGGGAGAGAGAGAAAGAAAAAGAGAGATCGGGGTGTGATGATAACCTTCCCTTCCAACGTATTACACATTCAGAGCTTTTGAATAAATCTTTACAACCAACAAAAAACAGTCAGTCATTTTAGTTCATTTTTAGTGTAAGCTACTAGTATTCAGAGTGTTTTAATCTGATTCACGTCCATTGATATACACCTTTTATTGAAATTGGTATATACTTAGTAATAGTATAGCTATTTAGTGGCGAATTCAAATACCGGGAACAGGACAGATTCTGAATAATTCTAAAATAAATTCCTTTAGTACCGTGCAAAGAAGTGAAAGTCTGCCCTCTTACGAGCAACGAGGGTCAGACCAGAGAAAACGTTTGCGTAAAGAACAAAGTTGTTTTTTAAATGGAAAATAGAGTTACAGAAGAAGAAGAAAAACATAGTAATATACATTTTAGGACTAAAAGGAAAAATTCCAGTAATAAATGAATACTTCCATTAAGATGTACGTTGGTAAAAATGAATCTTGATTTCTGCAACTTTCAACAAATAATGTAGGATGCTAGCTATATAATAGAATAAGCTAGTGTTGCAATGAATCTTGCTGTTATGGTCGTTAAGATGAAACAAACAAAACAAAATGAATAAATACATACATCGATAAATGTATAAATAAATAAAATTTATTTATAAAAAAAGAAAATAAAAGACGGTTTTATCTTAAGGAGATGTGAACCTACTTTATTCATAGCGGGAAAAAGTTTATGAAATAGGACCACTAATTTTATGGGTGCGGACGACTTAAGTCTTTCCATAATTTATGTTTTCGTAATTAACGTCGATTTTAAAGTAATATCTTGACAAAGGCATCCTTCTTTCTGTTACAACCTCCAGGGAAATCTACGACACAAGCCTAAATGTCCATCGGGAGAGAGAGAAAGTGTAATGGTACTCGGGAAGGGAGGAGGAGGGGAGCTAAAGTGATAACACTTTCCTTGTTGACCACCATTTGATAACGGTCTACTTCCTCTGCGTGTTAAACCCCCATTGGTGTGGTTTCTTGTCTCACTAAGGAGGCAATAAAGGAAAGACAAAGCCACTATGGCCCCTAAGGTCGTGATACTTCCTGCAATAGGGATCAATAAACCGGGTAGTATATAGCTAAGGTCAGTCTCAAAGTAATGTAAGGTTTTCAGTCACTTTCTCCCATTTTTCTTGGCCGTTGTCCCGATCAACTGCCATTAACCTGAAAACGCAAGGCTATATATATACATGTAGGTGCTTCCTACCTTCCCAACACTTTAATCACCATGCACGACACGGCACGTTTCTTATGGATTGAAAATAAAAGCTCTGCATGGCCAGATTACTCTTTTTTCGAGGGATAATTAACGACGGGCCACGGTGGCAAAAGTTTGGCTAATGAGGTCGAGTGGTGAGGGTGGGGTGGGGTAACTCTGTGTTATACGTATGATGATGACTGGTTCAAGGATGCAGAATGGATGTGACAGTGTTCTAAGGGAGGAGGGTTGGTGTGAATAAGATTGGTGTGAATAGAATAGCGTGTGGACCGCTAGACATCTGCTTTATCCCTTAACACCTCTATTCTATTTACTTACATTCATCACATTTCCACCTTTTTAGAAAGACGCTCTGAAATACATGGAATTTTTCCCCTCCCTCTTCTCTTTCTTTCTTCCTCTCTCTTTCTACCTCCCCCTCTCTCTCTCGCTCTCTCTCCTCTAACCTATCTTTCTTTGCCTCTAGATCTGCCTCGCCTTCTCTGTAGTTCTCTCTATATCTCCATCTATTCTGACGCTTTTTTCCATTCACTCCGTGCCTCTACACCACTTCCTCTCAAATGTATTCTTTTCAATACACGCTCATTTCATTCTATTTTCCTTCATTTAACGTAATAATAATATCAAATAAGCAACAATAAAGCTCATTAGTTGCAGCTCCTTTTTGTTATGTTTATACATAACAGCTTTTGCTAGGGTGTTATTGTCATCGAAGCTAGAAAATCACCATCATAGTCATTTCATTATACTTATTTATTAAACGATGCATGAGAACGTTCATAGTTTTCATTCAATATCAACATAAAGATACTTCGAATGTTCTCGTTTTTAACCAAGCAATCTTATTCAATTGCGGTCAATTTTTCATTGTCGATCACACCAAATCAAATCAAATAAGCTCATTCTCATGTATGCTTCAAGAATCCGATATTAAACTGATGCGGTAAATAAAATGAGCTCACTGAATTGCAAGAAGTTGTTTTTCACAAACCATTCATGTCTGGTTTATCAAATTGTTCTTGGAAGAATGCTTTTCAAAGGTGGAGCGGCAATAAAGCTCCTCGTTGTTCTTTCCTTCTTATCATTTATGTTTTTGGCGGTGTAATAATGGCTTTTCACTTACTTTAACACATTTGCGCCAATTCACCACACATCTAACTACATTTCTCAGGTTTATAACAAGAAAAAAACACATCGCTAGTCAATTAGGAATTTATGAACAAAATACTGTATCGCAATCAAGCTTTGAAAAAAAGGCACAGCGAAATTTCTTTCTTGATTTACAATAACTTATTTTAAGAGCAACTCTCAGTTAAAATAGGGAGATTTTTGTTATTCCTCTGACCGTTGCAATAAGAAATCACTTCATTATTATCGTTCTTTTTCTCGGTACTTTGAACACTACATCAGACGATTGGTATCATAAAACAATATGCATCTAGAAAGTATGTATTCCTACATCTGACTCCTTCTTTCCTTCCGAAGACGTCAACGAGATCAAGGTGAAAATAATACGAACGAATTGGAAATGGACAAATCTTGTGAGCAAATGAAACGAAATGCAACTGTATGATGAGGTGATATTGCTTTCCCTTTTTGGTTGTTATGTCCTACTTATTTCTTTCATTAGTGAATCCTTTCTGATAAAAGGAAAATATTTCTGTGAGACGAAATCATTTTGTTTGTCATGCGGGCGCCGAAATACTCTAGTGATTACGAGAAGCGCGCGGATCTTGAAAACCCCCCTCTTTGATCAATCAAGAAGGTAGTGGCCAGAAAGAAATTCCATTTTCAGAGCGCGCACTGATTAAGTTTAAAGGAACTCGTTCCAATAACACATAAAGAATACCGTTCGGGTGATACGCTTTCAAGTTGATGGAAAAAATGTTTGATTTTGATTTCCTCTGCTTTAATTTGATTAATCAACAACAAAATATTGAGAACATTAGAAAGGTTTCAATAATGAAAGACCCAACATGGCAGGGCAAGTTTAATTTGAAAGAAGGAAATATTGCTAATCGCGTAAGCGAATGGGGTATTCCTAGAAGGCATCTTAAAAAAAACTCTGACAGATGATGGAGAGCGAGACAAAGAGAGAAAGATAGAGAGAGAATAACAAACATACAGAGAGACAGAATGAGAGAGGGAGAAAGAGAAAGAGAAAAAACATTGGGAGAAAAAAGAGTATAGAGAAGAAGAAGAAAGTAGAAAGAGAGAGAGAAAGAGGTTGTTCTTGTTTTGTTCATTTACTACAATGAGAATAACAATTAATATGAACCTGGAGAAGTTTTATTCTTAATCGAGAGGACATAAATATCACTTGAAATCAATAAAATTACATTGTAAACTTTGCTTTACTCTTTGTTTGTGATTCAGCCATGGGTTACGTAGAGGGGCAGTGATACTAGACATAATCTAAGTTTACTGAATAATTCAAGATGAAAATAAGTCCTTTTGCTATAAAGGTCAAACATGCTAAGATAGCTATCTCCGATCATATCCCGTAACATGCTATATAGTCCCAAGTCTCTCAAGAAGTGACCAAGGCTAGTATGATGGACGGCTCGAAACTGTTAATACCTGTCGTTCCCATGCTTGACAAGATGAATAGGTGTTGGGTAATCCGCTTTATGTACGATCAACTGGTAGGGTGGGAAGGTTAGAAGATTAAAGTCGAGATCAGTCAGACGAACCTCATACAATATTCATGGCATAAAGTGATTGGCGATTCCAGTGCTTTTCATCTCTCACGGACGGCGTTAGAACTCAGAGAAGCGCATGCATTGTTATTTCTCAGCCAATTTTATTGGAAGTACTGGCGTCCTTTCCTTATAAAGACTTTCATAGTTGAGCAAATTGAAACATTAATATTTAACCAAAGATATTAATGATTCAGAATTAGATAACTGCATTCATCGGTGTGCTCATGGAAGACCAAGGAAGTTTTTCTTCTAAAAAAAGGCCACTTAGCTCATCTAACGACGACGAGAAATATATATGATTGGCTGTACCACTAAACTTATTATAACTATACTACTACTAGTGGTATCATATTCTTACAACATCCTTGAAACGAGATCATTCCTTCGATCACGTGTCTTCGACGAATCTGCATTGCAAATATCCTCCCTGAAAAAAGTTCTTGATGATAATTATGGTCATAAAACGAGCCATGATAACATGATTCATATCCCCTCAAGAGATACATGAACATTCCTACACATTGCATGATAACTGCCAAGGTCTTAGTTTCATAGCAGGCAAAATTGAAGAGAGGAGGTAGAGCACGGCAGAAAGAAAGAGAGGCACCCAATTAATCATTTTAAGGGAAGAAAATGGAGCAGCTTTAAATGGAAGGTTTAAAAGCTTGTAAAGTCAAAACAAAAGTCTACACCCCATTTAATCCTATTAAAGAATGTTCCGTGCAGGGTGTTTCTGCGAGCGAGTGAAAGCGAAACTCATGAAAATGTTTTCTATTTATGTCACATCTCCTAGATAAACTTAATTTGAAGATCATATATTTTATTTTTCTGCTATTGTTTTAGTAGTCTTTTGTTGGAATCCATTCGCTGTCATAATTGTTTTAATATTGGGGATTGCAACTACAATTCGCGGTTCTTTGAGCGTACATGGTGATTGAGCAGAAAACTTGATTTTGTTTTTTTAATAGACCAAACTAATGAGTATTTATTGTCAAAAGACATGTCACAATAAGCGAGAAGGAACAAAACATTACTATTATTCATCGGCAGCAGTTGGATATTTTTATCAGAGGGCAAGGGGGCATTTGTCCAACGCCCTCCTCCTCCTCCTTCTCCCTTTCAAATACGCTATCACATACAAATATATTCATATCCGTAGGCAAGGCCAATAATAATCCAATTTCTCGTTCATTCAAAGCAATTTCCACTCTCTCTTCTTCTTCTCTTTTTCTCTTTACTGCAGAAAAATCAGACATAGTCGGATCTTATTTAGGAATGAAACAAAGCTGTAGACAACTCGTTCAATACTAAACAATAAGACAAGGTTATTTTATATTTTGGTATAGAGGTCATGACGATTCTGTCAAACAGGCGCAAGTGACGTGTACAGAAAAATGTCAAATAACCGGGTGAAAATGCCCAAAACCTGACACATTAAAGAGCATGATATGTCGTTAACATCAAGAGCCTATTCAATTTTCACACCGTCAAAATCACAAATATTGTAATAAATGCTTCTTAATTGATTCCTCCTTGATAAGAGAAACATGTGAAATTCGTGTAATTTGTTACTTGATCCCTTTTGACATTGAAGGTCTGTATCATTTTTTGACTTACCGAAGCAAGACTCATTCGACTGCCAAGTTTGCGCATCTTGTCTCCTTTGTTATTGAAACTGATGTCCTCCCATCGTATTCGCCACGACATGTTAGACAACTCTCTCTCCAACCGGTATTTCCTACAAATAGAAAACAAAAACAAATAAGTATTGAAGAATCTTGTAAGAATGGGGGACAAAGTAGGTCAATTTACTCGACCTTTAGTATTCTCGTTAGTGTTGTTGTTTGGACAAACTGCATGAAACTCTGCACAATCTACAATCTACATTTTGGCCTTAAAGGCATCGTTTAACAATGTTAAATCTGAGATGCACGACCCTACGTGTTATCAGCGTCTGTGATATAGTGTAATATTGAAGCCCTAAAAAAAATGCGCTTTATGATCAAGAAGTGCCTCAGTTAAATGAAAATCTTGGAGTGACCGGTTTTACCATACTCATTTCCCCCCCAAATATACTGTAGTGTAATGAAAACCGTTAGGAAAACGCAAAATATGATTTCGATTTCCAATCATAAATATCTTGATAATCAGACAGGCGATCGGCTTGTAAAAGTCATGGGGTTCCTGACTGACCTAAAGGTTAATAATCATCATTGCAGCATGAGCTAGATCCAGGATTTTGTTTCAGAGTCTGAGACAAAGTTACCCAATCCCTTTAAGATAAAATTATCGCAGAGACTTAAATACTATAAAAAATCAACCTTAATTAAGGTCATCTAATGACATGCGCGAACATGACAATGAAGTATCACATAATTTGAACGTTACTTCTTTTTATAAAGACAATTCAATAGTGTGTTTTACCTTGCCCTTAAATCGCTTAATTGAAAGTCGGTGCGATTTTGCTACTAAAAAGGTTCTAAAAAAGATTCCGATCGATGATTTGGAAAAAGGGTTTTATCCCTATTTCTACCTTTTAAATTTCGTATATTTTGTCATTTCTTGCATGTAATTTTCCTTCTTCTATCACACTTTGCTCAATACGTGAGAGGAAAAGGTATAACTCATTTACCATGGTGGGCATAATTGCGATTATGCATGCGGTAATGCAGCAGCATTTTGTTTGAACCTCATCAATCCATTTTATTGGCCGCATTCATTGAATCTAAATGAATTGTTAAACATTTTTTGTTTTGTTTTAATGAAATCAGACAAGGGTCATCATTGCCATGAAATAGTCATGTGCAGGGAAAGAATCTAAACGCATGGCGGTCGTCACACACGAAAAAGAATGTCTTTATTATTTTGTTCATGTTGAATCAGTTTGTGCGATTGAATTCAAAATCACTGACACAATTCATTCTTATTTTTAAACCCTGCCAAAAAGCAAACATCACGTCTGAAAGTAGGGCATGGAGAAAATAATTACTACTCCTGAGAAACGTCTGAATAAATCAGTAGGTTATCCCCTGTTCTACGGGCCCGATCCACTTTCAGTCTACCACGTAATTGTTTGGCTTTCTTAAGCTCTCCTCCAATCCGCACTGTAATGACATTATTACGAATTAGATTACCTTCTAAATCTACCTCTCCTTCTTAATCAGTTCACTGGCATTATATGCATCCCCCCTCTTCCTAATCCATCTTTCTGCGATTGGGATTAAAGGGAGGAGAGAGGGGAATGACAGGGGAACGCGGAGCGGGGGGGGGGGGGGGGCGGTTGTCGCGCGCTCAATTTATTTTTAGACTGCTTGTTTTACCCGTGCGCCGTGCCTGACTGGTTTGTTACTTTTACAGTCGAGTCATTCGAGATTTTCATAAGTTTCTCATTACGGAGGGGCTCTCCCAAGGAATTACCAATCTGCATTATTGAGTTGAATTATGAACATTTTCCGATTACGAGTGCAATCACCTCGAAGTCGACTTGAAAGCCGTCATGGTGGAAGTCTTGACTGCAGCACCAATTACTGAATTCGCTACTGAAGACATAGTCGTCACATCAATATATTACAACCGCACGTCGATTTTTTTGAAAGCTCCTTTCTCATCAGTGAATGACGAAATGAATACCAAGTGACTAGACCGGAAGGAGAACGGAAAGATCCTTATTTCAGAGCAATTTAGAACAGAGTTTCGAAGATACCATACTTTTTTGAGAGAGAGGGAGAGAGAGAGAGCACACGAGTTGCGTTTTTGTTTATTTGTTTTTATTTGTTTGTATATTGTTTATAGTTTGTGTTCATATTTAATACTCTAGTCACAGGATAGGGACTCAATAGACAAATGGCGTTTTCTTACTTTATTTCAGGTTATGCAAAAAATATTAGCAATGTTATTTGAATTGCGAAAACGGAAGTTGTTTACGACACGATTCTTATGGAGGTTTCGTTGTCAAGTTTTCCGGTGTACGGGGTTCAGAATGGTCAAGTGCTACTTGTCAACACTTGTATAATGTACTCTGGTGATTTATAACGTTACGAAGCGTAGTGAAATATGATAGGTTCATCCGTACATTTATGTTAGCACTGAAAGCATGCCATGTTTGATCACTATCGATTAAAAATGTTTGCGATAGAAATAAAAGCGCGCGAAGAAGGCAGTGAAGCCAATACCCGAGAACATTAAACAAAAAACACCAGTCTACCTAATCTCTGATCGAGGCTTATCGTAATAAGATTATTCGTCGCGTCATGATCTGAAAGGAATTCCAAAAGAAGTAATGGATTTCTTGGTGCCAGGGAAATCTCTCTCTTTCAATACATAAAAGATAATAGGTCTTATAGTCATACGATGATTTGCAATAAAAATTTCATCCGAGACCAAGATCGAATTATCATAGCTTCATAAATTTCAACATTTGATGGAGACTAATCTGAGTGAAGTTGACCCGCCATGAACCCATGCATGTGATTGCTGTTGGGGGTGGTTGTCTAATCATTACCACCAAGGTATGCCTCATCACTGACTTCTCAGTCGAGCCTCTTTTCATCGTTCTACCATGCATGGTTCTATCTTGTTATACGGCCAGACTGAACCTGAAGGCGGGAACCCTTGGTGTCCTGGGACTGACTGCAGACATCGGGATATTGTCAGAGGGCGTTCCCAGAGGTCGTTCCCAGGTGGATGGCGGCATGGTTGTTCCACGGTATCGAGCTTCAGGTCGGCGATGATGGGGGAGGTTCATGCAAGCGAATAAAGGCTTGGCATTAAAGGATCAGTCGATTAACTACCATGCAATGGGAAGAGGGGCTAAGTCGTTGTTGGAAACGTTCAGATCGTTTGAATGTTTTTGTAAAGGTATCAATTGTGCATTTTTAAGACGTTGGTGTCCCATCATAAGAAAAGAACATTAAGACTTTAATTATATTAAGAGAACAGTTAGCAAGGAAGGAACATAATAGCGGATCTTTATCTTTTAACCACAAACAACCAGTTCGTTATAGAAGAAACAATTACTTTCTCGGCATAATGTAAAGTTTTGGTTCAACTTCCGGTGAAAGCATTTTTATGTGAAGGCTCTGTACCTTTGATTTTTTTTAAATATGATAGGACAACATTGAGAAGGAAAAATAAGGGAAGTTGGCGTATGTGCATATGGTAGTAAGCAATGCAATCGCATGATCAGAACTGGTCTATACCTTTAACCTGTGAATTACTTTGAATCTGTGAAGACAAAAAAAGATCCCCCAAAAAAATTCTCTGCAGTGTTTTACAGGTTTACAGAATAACCTTGAAGATAAAATAAAAACCGGGGCCCTTTGTTCAGTCCCTGTATGAAAAGTCCGGTTAGTGATGGTGAAATTTCACTGCGCTGACAACAACCCTTGACCCATATAATCATTTGAATGTATCAATTTAAAGAAGAAATTTAAAGAAGAAATATCTTTATTTACGCTTTTTCGATGACACCACGTTCTGGTGTGGCTTTAAATGCTGGACCAGGTAATTGGAAGTAACACTTTAGCATCAAGGAGCGGTGCCGACACATTCACGTTAATCATTTAAGACAGAATGCGTTTCACAGCCAGACTTTGACTGTGATTAAATAACAATGGATAGTGAGCATCATCTCTAAGTTTTTCGGTGATTTAGTGTATTGGGGTGGTTAGATGTATCCCAATTGAACAGTTTAGAATGTTTATTTTTGTCTTCTTCTTTCTTTTTGTAATAATTAGTATGTGTACCAGTTTGACAATGGCCGCTTTTAGATATAGTAAGCCTAGTCCATAGCTCAACTGCTAGAGGAGAAAGAGAGAGGGTGAGATAGAGAGAGAGGGTGAGATAGAGAGAGAGAGAGAGAGAGAGAGCGATACAAAAAGAAGGGTGAGGTAGAAGATTTTGAAAGAAAGGCAGATACATAACTCGAGAAAAAAAAAGAGAGAGAGAGAGAGAGAGAGAGAGAGAGAGAAAGAGACAGAATGGAGAGCGTTTGAGATCTAGAAAGAGACATGTCTAGAAAGATAGAGAATGAGATGAGATCATTTGAAAGATAGGAAAGAGAAAGGTGGAGAAGAAGAAATGGGTGGAGGATCGGGTGCGAGGAACAAACTCAAAAGGATTATCATGAAGTCTTGAGCGTATATTGATAAAAAGATATATTTTACAGTCTTCAAGGTTCCCACCTCGTCTCTATTCTGATATTGATATTATAATAGTGGTCTCTTTTCAATAAGAGAAATCGGTCACTGATACCACATGATCCGTTTCCATACTTATCTTGCTACCTGGAAAAAAAGGTAAGGTTGTACGTTTGGAAATAAAAAGAGAAAATACAGGTATTAGGAATTGAAAAAAGTTGACACATCCCTACATATTTCATTCCCGTAGTTTTTTTCTTTCCAATCTGACTATGCATCGCTGTTGGCAAAGTTAAGAAACTACACCATGAGTACAGAGTAACTTAATCCTTGAAACTTTAAGGAGAGATAACAATGGACCATAGAATTTAATGAAATGTATGCCTTCACCGTAAGAAAAAAAGCAAAAAGAAGTTGTTCTACGAAATGAGGCCGCCAGGAGTATAAAGGAAAGAAGAACCGGGAGCTAGGACCGTGATTAGAATGCCACATTTACATGGTCGTCAAGTTTCTGTAATGCTATTGTCATTCCTGACAGCCTTATGTAACGATGTGCATCCTAAAAACGAAAAAGGTTGAGAAATGTACCATTTTTCTTGGGTGAAAATATTTATGTTGTGTGAAATGATTTTGTTGTGAAAGGTAAAGATGTAAGATGAACCCCACATCACTCTAATGACAAATTATGTCTAAATACCATTTGACATGTATAAAGTGGTCACATTGTTTTGTAAAGCTGTCAAAGGAAATGTTTTTGGAGTTCGAATGTTGTTATCCGAGTCACACATACGAGTTAACAAGAGACACATGATATACCGAACCTAAACTTAATTTTACAGCAAAGGTTTTGTATGTGATCAAAGTTCAAAGTTTGCCTGGCAGTGTGTGAGGGGGTACTACACAGATTTATTTGCATGTAGATTTTTATGGTTTCAATATCTTTGACACGCCCAGGGTCCACCAATGTTCAGGCAACCACCGTATTCTCGCCTGGTACTGTAATTGCAAAAGTGCAAAATTAAACCCCTCGAAAATATTAACATGAGAAAAGTGTTCACCAAGCTGAGCTGAATCGCCGTTGCCCGCCTATTCGGAAAGCAATGCCATTAAGGTAAAGGCATGAGTGAGACTGTCACGTCGTACGCACTCACATTCTAATGCTAAGTAAACACAAACATGTCGTCATCCCAAGCTATTATGGTTATTACGGGAATTCACATCAGGCTGAGCAGCCGATGAGTCTTTTCCATTCATGGGGAAACAGTGCGGCTAGACAGATCACTACCAATCCATTATGTCTCTCTTACTGTAATGAAACACACTTCATTTTCCTTTTTTTGTTAAAGTCTGTCTCAGTTGGGTGTAGAGGTTCTCTTCAACTTACCGCAATACAAAGAGGATAATGACAACAGCACTTAGAATGATGATGGCCATCGCTCCCATGATCCATAGAGTCATAGGACCTGAATGAAACGATGGAACACAAACATGAAGATTAGTCAGTTATACAAAGGTACAAACAAGTATAGCAATCATGAAGGTTGTGTATCAAAATTACAGAGTCTAAAAGAAAAAAACGGAATTGCGTTTCTACTAAAACATAATCTTACCTCTATAGAAAAAAATAAAAATACATTTCCTATGATTAAACGGAGGCAAAACAAAATATTCATGATTTCTTACATTCTTCTTTGCAAGAGTTGTCTGTGATATGTGATGGTTTATCCATGTTATGTATAAATATGAATTGAACAATAACGTTACTCTTAAATTGATTGCTTTTTCGCTGTTTTTGGACGGGGCAACTGAAATATTGTGCAATAAATATGCAGTGCTGTAGCCTTATCATTCATAACAATATCTACATTCATTAATATTTGATAAGTGAAGAAATAATTTGCAGGCTTTCAATGATATTATGTGGTTTAGCTACAGGTATCCACTTACAAACATTTTAGAGTGTAGAGACAATTAAAAGATCATGGAAAAGGAGATACAATGTAGGAAAAAAATGCTTGTATTAAAAATAAACAAACAAAACCAAGGGAACAGTATCGAAGCATTACTTTTTTTTCAAGGACAAAGTTGTTAGTATCTCGTTTCAGTCCTCAAAATGAATTAATGAGTGTACGAACATTGTAAGCCGCCAGGGAAATAAAAATGGCAATAATTAGAACGCATGAGTTTGATACATTTTCATTCCAGGCACCGTCGGATATTGGTAACAAACTTTGGTTGATTTGAACCACGTTAATCAATTAGGAACATTATGGAACCCATCAATGCAATATCAACGGTGCATGATGCTGATTACGGTCATGATGAAATGTGAGCAACCAGCGCTAAATTACCTCTGAATTTTCTTTTTTTCTCAAAAATATTAATAACGTGGATGAAACGTGCATGTTTAGTGTTCTGTAGTGTTACACCTGTCGATTCGACAGTTTTGGACCATTAATTGTCATCCACCACTAAGCCGAGATGATTGTATATCTTAATTGAGGCTAGTAGGTCGATGAAGTTTCGCTCTGAAATCTTTCATATACTGATGGGGTCCCGGAGGAAATCAGTGGCATGCCTGCCAAACCTCGGTAAGAACCAACATTAATCATCGCACATTATGATGATGAACCTTTCGATTAATCGTTAAGAACATCAGATAAGGCCCCGGAGAGAATCAGTTTTGATTGAAAATTATAATCGAATTAAAACTACATTACTGAACATGAAACTTTCTCTATACATGAGAATAATGATGATCACATATTACACAATGCCATGGGTGATTGCCTTTAAATTATTTGTATTATGAGTTATATTGAGCATGAGGCTTGGGTCTTTAAACAAAACTGAAACCAACCCTAATTGAACTCTGTCTAATTTTTAGAAAATGCAGTTGGTAAACTTGGTATGCAGGTACTGTAACTACTGCAACAAATTAAAAATTAATATGTATGACTAGTTCCCAATCTGTGGATTTGAGAAGGATTTGCAAGAGATGACCAACATAATTATCATGCTGACCATCGGAAGGATTGGGGAATAAAGTTTCTCCATCATGTTAAGATTGAATGATAAGCTCGAGGGACCTTTAAAATGGTTAGCCATGATGTAACTGCATTCTTCACGTTCCAGCATAAATAGCATAGTTGAGCAAGAAAAGCAAATTGGATTTCTACAGTCAAGTCAAGTTTATTAAAGACCCTCTAAAGTGTTTAGCGCCCCACAAATTGGATGGCAATATTTCACTTAAATTTTATAATGATGTAATCATTATTTAATGTTAGTCAATATGGCGATTGTTTTGCCAAATTCTTATCTACCCCAGTCCTAATGGAGCGACTTATATTGCGACTCTTTGTTGAATTTGAATTTGAATTTTTTTTTACAACAACACATCACAATAATAGCAGTACATTATATTATGAACATGTGCAATGCAAACAATAATACTGATACATGTATACATAACATAAGAGTAATGTTGATTGAACAGCAATGGTTTTAAAACGATATTTACTATTAAATGTACAAAAGATATACACGTAAATATGTGTACTACTCATATTAAGTTGAAGTTGTTAATGGGAACTAGAAGTTAGCACAAGTGCTAGTCGAGCCTGGTTTCTTTCTTTGGCAATATTTTTTTTAATAATTTATTAATATATATGAATTCAAAACTTGTTTGTTTTTTATTTACATATATAGGCCTACAATCAAATAATACAGTATCATGTAAATTGTTTACATTTCTAAAAGAAAAGAAAACAAATAAAAATAAAAATATAAAAAAAATTGTTTGAAGACGAATATTGAGGAAAGATCAAAAGAATTGGGTTTTCTGCGTACAACAGAAAACCCAAATTGTATATTCTTTTATCAATATTCGACTTCAAACACGTTTTTGGAGGGAAAGTCTTTGCAGAAATGTGTTTAAAGCCATCCTCTTTCACATCATTATAACATTGAAGTGAAATTTTGCCATCCAACTTTTGGCGAATTGGGGGCTACCAATACTTGAGAGGGGCTTTAATGATGATAATATGAGATACTTTAGGCATGAGATGAACACGGACAAGAAAAGTGTGAAAAGTTAGGAAATGAGGGAACAAAAACACAATAAGGGGTACATGTTTTATGCTTACTCAGATATGCAGGATTTGGATTTAGAAAGGGGGCACGGACCGGTTAGGTACCCTTAAATCCGCCATTCCGTATAGATACTCTGACCCATATAAAATTTATGCTTTCATTCTGAGGCTGACCGAGTTTATCATTCGGGTATTTCGGAAAGGTTCACCTCCTATCTGCATGCAAATCGATTTAGAGGTATGGAATGTCATCGTAATCTTTTCTAAAATTGTGTCAACCTAGACAGTGAGGATATCAACTGGAAGTCAAAACCCGTCCCAGAACGCCCCGTGATTTGATTGAAGGTTTTGACTTACTGTTGTCTGTTGCCGGGCACAACTCGTTTTCAAATCCACATTTGGGTGTATCTGGTGGAATCACGTTGCCGGGCCAATCAATCGTCTTTCCAGGGACCGGCTCATATTGTCTCTTGGCTCCGTAGTATATACCTACGACCTGTAATCAATGAAGAGTTTAAAGAAATAAAATAATAATTTAACCGTATCACAACACGTTGATTCTTTTACAAATTTCCTTTACAACAATACCAAACATCATGCGGTAATCGGTTTAACATGCTTCTGCTCTAATCATATCAATAAAGAAAATACATTTGCAAGATCCATGGCACATGACAAACATACTCTACATTTTAGGCTTGGGGCTATATATTCATCCTCTCATTTTAAGGGCTCTCTATACAATGCATTCGAATAAGGATTTCAAAATATTTGCAGAAAGGTTATGTTATTTGCTTTGATTGAGAACAAGAGTTGGGTTGCAATCTAGCAAAATGAACTTATATGACATGAATGAAATAGACCGTCTGCAGGGAACAGGTAGGGCGTTCACCCGTGCTCCTATATATCACGACCGGTCGAAAGCCATACTTCGTGCTTAGCAGATGAACATGTAGGGTGTTTCTATCAAGTAATTGTCTTACATATACATAAAGGGAATGTAGAACGAAAATCTGTCAAAAGCTTAAACTTTTATACAGATTTTACTTTCCTCTTTGTTCATATAGAGATCATACAGATCAAGAAATAAACTCATGAAAACAATTTCATGATGACAATTGCTGCGACACAGAGGCTGGAACAATAAGATACATAATCTGGAATAACCTGAAAGAAACCATGGTCCACTTTGTTTTTTTAAATCTAAACGCACTGTTGCGTTACGAAATCATAATATGGAATACGACCCAGATAGATAACAAGAGAGAGAGAGAAAGAGAGAGAGAGAGAGAGAGAGGAGCAAATTTCCTGGGATTAACACAAGAACGCGTCATGATTCTACCTCAGTGATAAAAGATACGATCGTTTTTCTATTGAAGGAGGATCAATGCGTACATAATGATACTTGCAGTGGCGCCAATTTTGTTTTCCGGCACCCGTGTGGAGGAAGTTCCAAGTTATTTGGTGGCACTGGTTCGGACGCATCATATTGTGCCGCTGAGATGGATAAAGTTCGAACCAACTCAAAACTAGGGTAAGCTATTGACATTGATGGATTTAATATTTGAAAAAAGATCTGCTGGCATCCTTTGGGATCTATGATGTCTATATGTGGCCCTCAGATGAACTGGTCTCATTAAAGTTTCATCGGAGTGGATTGTAGCTTTAAAAACTCCTTTGTAGTCTTGTTTTGTTTTGTTTTGGGTTTTGGGGTTGTTGTTGTTGTTGTGTGTGTTTGTTTGTGTTCTTGTTTTTTTTTTTTTTTTGGGGGGGGGGGGTTCAGGCTGGCCATATTATTTTGTTTCCATCTACCACTGTAGTATTCTTCATTTGAAAATTATCCAACGACAAATTAAATTACGCTCCTGATATCTGAAACACAAATGTGGACAGAACACTCGTAGAATTGCATGTGCTCTTAGCAGTATCTCCACATAACATTATAAAACAAAAAGTGGAAAGCCCATCTTACGATGTAGCTCCTTAATTACAGTCAGACAATAGCCCTGTTGCAACATATATTAAGGTCTCATTGCATATTCCCTCCATAAACACGTGATAAAGGTTAATTGCCCCTGACGACCACGCTTGCACCGTTTTGCCCGACATAACAAGAGCTAATGTATTTAGCCTACATTCTGATTACCGAAACGCGATTAAACCATGGAAGGCGACTAGAATAGTCAACAGGATCAAGAAAAAGACCTCTCAATTCAAATCACTATGTGGTGACGAGATTGAGTGTAACAAATAGACTATATAGTCTCGAATGCTGAAAAGAGCTCTGAATGTTAAACATGCAAGAGGTTATTGCAATCTAAAAAAGCCATTTTACGAAATAAAAGCGGTCACGTTTTGATGTAGCCGAGTTCTTCTATATACAAAGAATGAATAGAGACATGTACATGTACTGCTTGCCTGGGCATCGAAAGGAACCCATATCTATCATTCTTTCAGTATGATGAGCCCGAAGCTCATGACGTCTTTCTTTTTCCCAATCACTCCCGACTCATTCAAAATGGCGGCGAGGCGTCGCCAATTTTCCAGATTCTCGAAGTCATTGACCCAATTAGGGCGACCTAGATGTCACGTGTGTCCCAAAAGAAGAAAATGATTTTCATTTGGGCGCGTAGTGGTACTCGTTGGGTGTGCGTTAATGTGTTTGACGTACCGCATGTATTACAATTATAACACGATGGGTCTGAGTTAATCAAAAAATAGAGGCTAGGGTAAGATCCTTCTAAATAAAAACGAGGAAGAAAAAGGGGACATATTGTGAGGATTGGATTTAAAGACAAATATAAAAGAAAAGGCGAGGGAGAAAGAGAGAGACGGAGAGAGAGAGAGGGGGGGGGGTGGGAGTAGGTAAAGCCAAATCGGTTAATCATAAGCAATAATCAATCTGACGGTAGTAGAAATAAAGTGAGGTCGATGACCAGGGCATGAGAAACTTTGGAAAATCAATTAATAGTCTTGATTTTGATTGGTTGCTTGCTAAAATGGCAGGGGCATCTGCGGCGGCACAATGGTAATAAGGGGTGCGATGGGGGGGGGGGGGGGGGGGGGGGGGTGGTCAACTGGTAAAAGGGTAAAATGCGGGAGGGGTGCAATGTGAGAAATTAAAGCTTACACATAAATGTAGTTTCTAAAAGTGTTAACTGTATAGGCGTTTCCAGAACTATGAGAAGTAGAGAGTAGGGGAGTGAACTGTTTGAAAACCACAAAACTCTACAATACGTGCCCATTTAAAACAAATATTTTAGAGGCGCCATAAATGTAATACCCCTCTGCAGATGATGATATACCTATCACATGGAATTGTATTGGTGGGCCAATGGTTTACCAGCTTCGATTATCACGCACCTCTTGTTCCCCCCCCCCCCCCCTAAAAAATAAAAAAATAAAAAATAAAAAATATTAAGCACAAAGACGTTCAATTAGTTAAAACGTGAGTGTATTAAGGTGACCCACCAGAGACGCTCTGAATACATGTATTAATCTACAAATTCCAAAATTGACATTTGTTATGATATTTGTGAAATATTCTCTTTTGTTGTTAGACTCGGTAACGATAATGTTTAGACTGTATAATTATGTTGACGAGATTTTTTTTCTTCAATTTTGAGCTATTAGTGAGGAGAATACACGTGATGTAATTAGCTCCAAGCAAATTTAAATTGGAAACCAGTAATTTACAAAATAAACGTGAGACTGATATTGAAGTAGGTTAGCAAAAGATACCAGTATTATTCCGAAATGGATGTTGTTGTTGACAGGTAGACTAGTCACATTGCACTTTTCCTAATCATTTTTCCTGAGTTCTTTGTATTCTTTTTCCATCAATTATTGTTATGAAATGTCTTCTGTGATTGTAATTCTATATTATTCCAATCACTCTCTCTAAATTCCCCTCTCCATAATCTCTTCCTGTTTACTGTATCTGGATGTTTGTCTGTCCGTCTCGTTTTCTCTGTTATTCCTAGTCTTACTCTATCTCTCTTACTCTAAAAACTGAAATGTTAAATGTCAATTTAAAAGGGCCGAGGTGTGACCACTCTTTCAAAATGTCAGATTGTTTCTTTTAACCTGCTAGATTCAACCATTATAGTGTTGGATCCAGCATGTTCAAAGTGTTAATCTACCATTTTGAAAGAGTGGTCACTCCTCGGCCCTTTTAAATGGTGATTTAACATTTCAGTTTTTAGAGTGTATATATCTCTCTCTCTCACTCTCTCTCTCTCTCTCTCTCTCTCCTTTTCATTTCTTCTTCTCTCTCTCTCTCTTTTTCCTTCTCTTTTGCTCTTTCTTTCTCTCTATTTTTTTCAATCTCTTTATATTTCTCTCTTTCTCTCTCTCTCTCTCTTTCTCTCTGTCTCTCTCTTTCTCTCTCTCCTTATCTTTTTCTCTCTCTTTCTCTCTCTTTCTCTCCTTCTCTCTCTCTCTCTATATCTATCTATCTATCTATCTAACATTCTATCGGTTTGCTGTCCAGTCCCGAGACTGTTGGTAAACCGGATCCTGACGATGCATTAGCAAACCGACCAGACCCTGTGCTTTAGGGCAAACTGAATTTATAATAATGGACGTGACCACATGGTGATACGAACAAATTTCGGTCTTCTTAGAAACTAGTCATCTTATCATAATTTGCTTTTATATTCCCAAATGTACATTGTCTTTGTTTGCTGGTGTGTAGGGACGACAACAAATTAATGGCAAAAATAATAAGTTCAAAATGAAAAATATGAGGTAGATGAAAGGGAGAGTTAAAGAAGGGCAGGGAAGAAATAAAATTGAAGTGGCACTTTAAGAAAAGGATAACTTGTACAGTAGTATACAATGAGCTCTACGCATGAAAAGTAAAGGAAGGATTCCAGAAGAAAGTCTGTTTTTCATATTATGAGAGAGCAGGATCTTGATATTGAAATGTTTGCACCGATTTAACAGCTGTTGTCATGGTTTTGAGGTATAAGACGTGAAAAAAGTCCAATTAATCTCTTTCTTTTAATTCATCGACTCGAAGCGTTGTTGGAATTCAAGAATCATGTTTCCAGGCGATATTTAATCCTGGAGTGCTATTTAAGCCGGAAACATATTTGTATCCCCCGAGTCAACTACGTGATGGTGTATAATTTGAATTGCGCGAGAAATGTAGATATGTTGAAAAACACTGTATACATTTTGCACCACAGTAGGTTTATTACACTTTGCCCGAACAAAACCAAGGGATGCATGCAGTCGGTACAAACATACGAGCGATCAAACGTGGTTAATCAAAATGCAAAATCTAAATTCATCCATATGAAAACGATCGTCAAATTAGTGTCACAGATCTTTTTTGGTGGGAAAATGCATCTCAGACTCACCCACACCCACATAAACGCCCACACCACAGTGTATCTTTTTGACAATGTAGGCGATATCCAGCCTATGATGCTACGCTCAGTCTCAGTTTCACTTGGTCTTTTCCTCAAGCCCCGTGGCAATGTCCGTTCATATATTAAGGTCACGGAACAGCGCTTCTTTTTGTTTCTCTCTACAATATTAGAAGAATCTGGAGTTTGGCGTTGGGCAATAATCTAGAATGAGAATGCCTGAGTGGCATTTGCAATTATTGTAACAGCAGTAGATGCAAGGGCGATTACTCAATAAGAAGGAGAGCTAAACTAGGCTGAGGGATGGAGTGTCAGTAGCACGTGGTGAAAATCTAATTGTAGATTTAGCAAGCGGGGCTAGGATTCGTTTCAACTTTTATATTGCTTTCTTTTATCCGCTTTCAAGTTGTAGGTCAATAAACATTCGGCAATAGAAACAAATAAGAGTCAAAACAAAGATAAACATTGGATAAAAGATGGTTTTAAGGACAAATTGTGTTGGAAAGAAAGACGACCGAGGAGATTTGTGTGAAACCATTATAGAAAAAAAGGTGTAGGTGCTGGTGTTATAATACTTTAGAGCCTTTGTTATAAAACTTCTCTTTCCTGTCATTACAGGTATAATGTGTCATAACACCACCAATACATCGATAACAACACGTATGTCAATATATCAATTATAACAGCAGAAAACGACGATGATCATAGCAGTAATGATGCCGACGAAGATGATTACGATGAAGTTTGATGACAAAACGAAATGAATAAGGAAAAGGCTTATTTGGCACCAGAGGAAGGTTGCCATGACTTGTGGACGAGGGGAGCATATTTACTTATAATCAGACATTCTTCTCAACTTCGATTAATGGTCCTCCCCAAGAGAAAAAAATCCACACCTTGTTATTTTCATGCTTTGTACATCAAATGTTATGGTTGAAAAATTACACAGGCACAAATGTTACTAACATCAATGGCACACATTGAGCAAAATATATAGCCAGGTAACCAAAGTTGCCAGTAAGGTATCATATGAAAGATATTTTATACATTATACACCATAAGTCACTAAACACAAACGCACATACGGGCGCTCACACACCCACAGACACACAAACACACACACCCACACACCCACACATATACACACTCACATACAATATGTATTTAGATTAAAATATGTATATATACGTATATATATTTTGGGTACCTAGACACACGTATAGTATATAATGGACCGAATAAAGTGATTTAAAAGTCCCGGATTAGTTGGCACGCAGGTCGTACTAGAAGTGGTGGTATATACCAGTTAATCTTCTCCATATATGCTTTGGGAATTAGGGCCCATAATGTAACCTTTTACATCATGGTCATGTTGACCTTGGATGTAATAGTCTAACTATATAGAATTCACCTTCAACCATTCTTAACCTTACTAATGAAGCACTCGCGTCTCTTCCCTCCGCTAATCACGCGCGATATTAGATAATGGTGATATGATACTTTCCTGTCAACGGCGTTTTACCCTTCATTAATTCCTTCTGCCTCGTTAGGATCCTTCTACGTGCCATTATCCCACCCTCAACTTCTTTTATTACAACTAATCCCCATAACATTATCCAATAGATATCCTGACTTTGAATACAACATACATTCAATCTGCATTAGTATATTTGATATTGCAATATGTAAAGTAAATCATGTCTTGGGGTCGGCAGTTCTTTATTTTCTTTAAACAATTTAGTTTGTCAATGCCAATTCGATTTAGATTTTCAGTAAAAATTTAAAGTCAAATATTATTTAATAGATTTCTTAGTTTAAATTTTGATTTTACCACTGTGAAAAACCAGTTTTAAACTTTTGTAAATATGAGAAAATAGAGTTGCTAATCTTATAACATTTTTTGTAAAGAGCGAACTAGGGAGGCAGATTTCAAGACTGATGAATCGATTACAAACCAGGTTATGGTCAGAATTCATAAGGGAGGTTTATCTCTACGATGGTTAAACCTTTATAAGAGTAGAGTGGGTGCGGCCCCATGCCTATGAATGTATTTAAAAAGCTTAATTTAGTTTATGGTAAAGATATACACACCCTCCTCTGTTTTTTCGGGGCCAATTGAACGTCACCGTAATGATATGAAATAAATGATAACTTTCCCCACTTTCTATTTTATTGTGAAAAGGGTTTTATGCTACCCCATTAGTCAGTTCGTTTGTCTTTCTTATTCCTGTTTGTTTTTGTGTGCTTCATCTCTTCTTTGCTTCTTTTTTTCTTTGCTCACATTCACCTTCTAATGCTCACCACCTTCCATTTCTCCCTCTCCCTCACTTAACAATTCCAGACATTCATCTATTTCCTAGCTTAGCTACGTCATTACCTTAATTTCTAAATGGCTCTCCTTATTCAGATCACAAGCATGACATTTGCACATGTCACAAAACACTTTTTTTGTATAGTGAATTGGTAATAAACAGAAAACAATGCATGTTTTGAAGAAAAAGAGAAACACTCTATCACAATGGGTTAACACGATGTAAATTAGAAGTGCGCTGTTAAAAACGTTGCAACCGAAAGAACGGTAAACAAATGCATGCACATCCAGGCAACGTGTTAAATAATAAGAGGTATGTAGTATTAAATCTGAATATCACTCTGGATAGCTGATAGTACTCTGGGTAAATAGAGTTTATTGAAAAACACTCAAGTTCAATCATCCATCGTAAAACATTATTCTTTGTATTCGGAATGGAGATCGAAACAGGGTGATGAGGGGGAGGATGGAGCAGCTACGCACGTGCTAGCATTTAGATAATTTAATTTCAAGAAGGTTGTGAGACGTGTATGGTTTCAATGCACGAAGCATATCACTGAGAATGACATATCTAATCAAACACGACTTGCTTCTCCCCAACTCAACCTTTCAGCATCATATAGTTTCTTCTTGTTTTCCTTTTCCATGCACCAAGCTTTGATCTCATGAAGAGCTAAGATGCGACGGAACGAGGTAACCGTCATCCTCTCCCTCTCATCATGTTTTATATTCGAGAGGATTATCCCCAGAGGGTCAATAAGACGTGAACGAAAAGCATATTATGCGTCAGACTAGAATCTAACTCGTGATTGCAAGCCGGGATGCGGAATCGGAGAAAAGTCAAATCTTCGACTTGGGGGGCTTTCTTGTCTCCGAAGTGAACAGCAAAATCTATACTGAAACCATTAAGTGATTTGTCCTTCATTAAAAGCTTTCTCACAAAATTGTGTTGCATATGGTCCAGGGAACATATGCTTGCTTTTAGGAGCGGAAAGAATAATTCATGCGGGGGTTTGCTTCCGCTTGACACAGTTCAGTACCGTGTTTTCATTCTGCAAGTAAAGTTACATGCAAATAATGTTTGTGTTTGGTATACATTACATTGTATATCGATGAAGCGTGTCATGTCAAGTTGAACAATGCGGAAGAGAAGTTCATTCTTTCTTTTAAAGTTGATGTTCATTGATTTTAAAAACTAACTTAATTTCATTATTGCAAAGTTGAAACTGTGATTCGACAAGGTTATCAAACTTCAATGCTTGGAAACATTCGAGGTGATTATTATTATAAATTATAAAACGCTTAAATACAGCCCCGGCATAGCACCTGAAGAGCTCTCCGAACGCTCCTGAGATGTGTGAGATCACTGTATGGACACGATTTGCACAAGCAGACGATGTCCCATGACATCACACACATTTTCAGTGCCTGTGTTTACATCTTCTCTTGAGTTCTTTCTCTTACTTCACTACCGTCAGGCTAAAATTATAATCTATTGCCTCACTCTAAACCCCGCACACGGTTTTATTTTGATGACAAATGCACCGATACAAAAATAAAGGAATTTGTCGCTTGTAAACAAAATAAGACGGTATTGAATATTCAGCTGCACACAGCGCGGTATGTTCGGCGTTTCAAGAGGGAACAAATGCCGTCCTAATATCATTCCGGGGGTTTTCAATTCGAAAGTCTGGTTTCTTTGATCGTTAATTAACACATATCCTTCGTATTCACAAGCAAAAGATTTTAGTTATCGGAATCGGGTCATATCCCCCTTTGAATGGTTTGACATGCCATTACATTTATATACACTAAACTCATTATAATTTGAGAAATAATAGCTTTGCAATTATGTTCATTCTCTATGGGATGTCGTCTGCTTGGGCAGTGTTGGTCCATATAGTGACGTCATTAAAAACATCGTTATTTTTCCGGCGAATCTCTCGCATATCCCAGCTGCTACTGGAGGTGGTTGTATTTGTATTTTTATAAATCACCCGATATGTAGTTGACCTAAAACTTGTACGATGGCTATCTGTTAGCTTACCAGTTTCTAGTGATACATTAGTTGACATATTTGTGATTTTCTTTGAAGTTCACCTTTAAGTAACATTTGACTGGCTCACAGAAGAAAGGCTAGGATGAGATCAGAGGTCGTCTCACGTTTCAAGGACAATGTTTCCTCGGTTCTAACTACATTTCTTATCTATACACCCAGCCAAACATACGAAACATGTTTACAGAACAAACATGGGACAGATAATATTCATTCATGAATAAATATACAGGTCCGCGATTATAGTTACAACCATACATTAACATAGACGACACATTATGCATAGGGATCAATACAGCAGTGTACACCGGTCGATATCTTCTTCGCATTGAACAAGCTAGATTATGCTCCTACAGTTATTCTTATCATATTTTTTCTCCAGCTCAAATTAGCATAATAATTCATAGCTTGCAGGCATCATCTCCTTTCCCTCATCTCTCTCTCTCTCATTTTCTCTCTCATCCTTGCCGTTTTTCCTCCTTCTCTGATTTTGCTTCTAAGACACACTACATATGCTAATCTATTTCCCTTGTTTTCTCTTTGTCAACTTCATCAAATCTTAATATCGGAGGCGCATTTTAATACGGCGTGCCCTACTTGCATTTTACACAACCTTTCATCCATGCATAATAACAAGAAACTACAGTGTAATGCAACGTAGGCTAACCGAAAACCCAACACACTGTTTAAGACATCTCATGTTAATCCAAATAGGTTGAGGCGGTGTGTTTGGCTACAAGACGAACAAATCGGAGAAACGAATAAGGTTAAAACATATTTGTCACTTAATAACCGGGTTAAGGGTATTCATGGTATCGTTGAAGAAGGTGGACTGTACTTTGCTCTTCCGCTCAAGACGTTTAAGTGAATTTAAGAGTAATCATGACCTTATAGCACCATGAATCCATCAGTGTCTTAAATCAGGGGTATACCCATCGATACAAAGCGACCACATTCTCGCCACATCCCCTCCCTCCCACCCCCACCTATCCACCGTTCAATGAACCTTTTCTGCTCTCTTCTGAGGCGACTAGAGGGGTGGCACCCGTGATTTCGTCCTTCGTAAAGTAACAAGCCTTGATATCGATTTATCAATAGCCCAACCAGGCGCCCTACAACATAAACACCATTAACTAAAAAGCATTTAAAATCCCAATGTCCAGTAAAGCATTCCCCAAGCCATCAGGTCAAGCGGTTAATCTACAATCCTAACCGGTATATGACGAATAATAATGAGACAATGGGCAAACCAGCCAGGCTGATTAACACGATGATATCCGCCTGTGTGGCGTTACGTAAATGAATTTAATTCAATTGGAGTGTTCACTAATCTATACTGCTGGTAATTGTATGACATTAAGAATTTGATTGGTACCAAACACTGCATTGACCGATTTGTTACAGTGGACGATAAAAGTCAATTGATGCCGATGTACAAACGTGTAATTGCGATGGGGTATGGCCAGACACGGATGCTAATCGAAAAACTATTAATAATATCGACACATGATTTGTACACAAAACACCGAATGGGTATGGCATGGGAAACTAATTAGGGCGAACAGAGAAAAAGTTCTCACATAATGCAGCCAGATAAATGTACACCGCATTCATGTTTTAGATCCGAAGTGGAAATAACATATTCAAATGATGAATGATATAAACGGGGCATTCTATACAGCTGAGCTTCCAAGTAATATCATCATGTTCAAGCTCATTACTTTTTTTTAATCGGAAACCTAGCACCGTTTCTCTTCCACCTTCCCCCTATTCGGCTTATTCATGGTATTTCATTTATTGTTGGTGGTGTATACTAGCAAAATAATTGAAAACGCTCATGTCATACTGACACACATGTCCGCTATTCTGCTGTGAAAAACATCATAACTAAAGACGGGTAAAAAAACATGTCCGCTATTCTGCTGTGGAAAACATCATAACTAAAGAAGGGGGAAAAAGAGGAGTGTGTTCCCTTCTTCTCGATGGCAAAACAAATCTTAGCCTTCTTCGTTCGTATATACATAATGTTCCATCCGGGTCTGTAATGTTCTTAGCAGACACTCGTAATGATCCATGGATGTAGATTATGTTTGATCATGCCTGGTTTAATGTTTCTCTTCACGCACCATACCTCTGATTTCACATAACTTCAAGGACGATATCCTATAATATCCAAATGAACCAGTGGAATGTGAAAAATGTGTTAGAAACGGTACTTTAAGGAGCTCAACTGACGCCTAGTCATGTAAGAAATGACGAGGGGAAAGGAAAGATGTCATTAAGTTGAATGTCTGTTCCATTTGAATTTTCAAGGAATTAAGGAAGTTATAATAAACACTTTTGCATAATTTATTATTCAAATGCATGGACGAATCGTCTAACAAAGTATATTACACAGAGTGATGTTTATCAGTCGCTTGCTCTTTCCCGATCTTGATATTTCCCGACCGTTATTCTCTATTTTTCTAAGAAGTGGTATTTTCTGTTCGTTTCCCCTACAGATTGTTCAGCATTTGTCTTCTTAAACATTTTGGTTACATGATGGAACAGGGCAGTGATTTTATTCTTGACCTTCTCATCTCTCTCTCTCTCTCTCTCTCTCTTTGGTTTCAGGTTTCCCCCCACGTGCTTTACCCCGACATAGATTCGATAGCATGGGAGCTAGGGCAGCTGAGTTTGTGTATGCATGTCCCGCAGTCGAGAGTATTTTATGGAAAGGGCCATGTGAAGACTCAGGAGGGTATGGCGGAATGGATTGTGAGCGGGGCAACCAGAAGTGGTCTCCTTCACATTCTCACCAAACACCTCCAGGGAACGGTTAACGTGGTCCCCTATGGCTCATCCATCCATTCACTCACTCACTCATGCGGTCATCTTCCACCATATCCCAGGTCCAAGGCTTGCCCGGCTCTCCAAAAAAAGAGAGAAAAGATAAAATATGAAGGGGTGACAAAGTAGAGAGTAAAGGACAGGGAAAGTTTACAACGATACAAAGATGGTGCATTATTTTGTACTGCACTGTGCGACTTTATCCTTCTTCTTCTTCTTAGAAAGTAAGAATGATACGGGAGCCTGGAGGCAAATTTGTCGTTTTTACTTTTATTTCATGAAGGCCCCTTCAACCACCTGCTTTATCCAGTACTACTATCGCTATGTCTACTCATTATTCCTTGGCCTTGACGCGAGGTGAGTTCAAGAGTTTAAGAGAAAAGACATTCTTACTATACTGTCACAGACAGCGTCAGTATCAGCTACATGTATATGCGATAAGAGAAGCACTGGTGATTCTAGTTCGGCCCTTATTGTTTTGAAGATAATTTTCAAAGGATTGATTCTTTTCGATGTTTTCAGTCTTTTACTGAAATTGTCTCCTTCTAAACCCACTCATCGCGTCTGGCCTTTCTTTCTATACCATTCTCATCTCTCTCCACATTCCACCCCTTTCTCTTAGTTCTTTTCCCAACTTTCTTCTTTTTTCTTCTTCATACAATTGTAAGAACGTGTTGTCGATTGTTGACTGCATCTCTTCACTTCAACTATCCATCCCTTCTCCAAGTACAAGTCGCGCCATTCCTTAGCCAACCCATGTTCCACTTCTCATTATCCCCTATTTTCCTTCCCCTCTCCCCACCCCCGCCTTCAGTCTCCCCTCCCTCCCCTTCCTTCCTATGTATATGTTACTCCCTTAGACGATGCTCATCATTCTATCCATTACATTCCTGCATCCATTACCTCCACGCTATTCTTCGTGTAGAGGCATGTATAGCTCTTAGGATGTTCACACACACCCACACCAACCCCTTCCATCTCGAGGCACTGACGAGACAGGAAACCGATGAAAGAAGCCTTCTCAGCTGCCTCTAAACTCAGCGCATGTGGGATATTCAGCTGTTTACATAGCCCACCTCAAAAACAAAAACCCGTGTCGATCGTACCAAACGCTTTCTTTCACCTTAATCTGCCACTCTCTTCCCCTTCCCCTCTCTCTCTTCCTCCTCTTCTTTTCTATCTCTCTTTTGCGAATATCCAGGAAGAGGTGACCTAATAAAACCACTTTCTTATTCAATGACTGACAGTCCTCACACCTTGTGTAGTTTCGCCTGAATTCGATTATAAGTGATCGTATTCGGGCGATCTGACAAGAACCACCAAAACATCAGATTGAATCCCTGTTGAATAAATCCAACATTCAATCTGTAAGCTGCCCGGCTATACACAACCGACCATTCCTCTCAGCTCCTTGTCCAGTGCATACAGACATAGCCAATATTCACATAGATTCTGCTATTTACACTGATGTTGGTTCGAAAAGTATTCAAATATCACCTGGACGCTAGAGACGTGAGGCACATTACGGTTATGAATTTCAGACAACATATCGAATTCGCAGCAACTTTGGCCAAAATATACAGATATTTAAGGGGGAAAAAAAGAATGTTTGAAAATAATAATAAGAATAATATCAACCCCCATTGTTAAGCATTGTCAGGGAAACCCAACACCAATATAATGGGGGAAAGATAATTCAAAGATTTAAAAAAAATTAGCATCCGTAAAAGCCTCAAAACATTTTAGACTAAACAGAGTTACTAAGTTCATATCTAACGTAGACGCTGTTCTGCGTAGAAAGCCGATGCACACCGCACAGTGAAGCAACGGTGCGGCGTGGCGCGTGTTCTGTACGTACTAACAAGTGGCAATCACTCAGAGGTAGGTGCCTTCTCCCGTGCATTCGCATACTAACACGTATTGGGGATGGCGATGCATGGGCCTGTATTTCATGGTACGTTTGCATCAATACAAACTTGCTGAAATGTGGACATCATCAAAGACAATCACTGCGATGTTAAGACTGAGGAATATTATGTTTTGAAGAAACACGTAACAAAACATACATTTCTGAGACGTGATAATATTGTCCCCCGCTTCTATCTTAATAATATGTCTCTCTACGTGAGTCTCTTTCGCGCTAGATAGTAATACTCAATTAAGTCATTTCTCTAATTTCATTCATAAATATTAGAAAAGAAAAAACCCTTCTGATGCGACCACGTGTAAAGATTGTATCACAACTACCATTCACCGGAGTAAGCTTTACGGCACCTGACGAGTTAAAATAAAAAGTTTATTTCAAACAATCAGTATTGATGTAACTTGTACACCATATATCAAACCAGATCAATCTCTTGATCATCATATCTCTCTCTCCCTCTCTCCCTTATTTCCCTCTTCTTCCTTAGGTTATCTGTCATTTTGTCCGTCTGTTTATTCACACTTCGAGTCGTCAAAAGCCGGAGATAAAAACAGATGTTCCGACATGTTGGGCTATTCATAAAACGGCCTGCCTCGAGACATTGATGGGTTGCATGCTTTAAAATATGTCTGACGGTAATGTTTATTTACTGATTTATGATCATGTGTGTGTGTGCACTTCATGAAAAGCCCTTCTTGGCACAGATGCGAGATCCTAACATGATCTATACGTGAAACCTCAATGCATCATCATCTTAACAATCACCGAACCTACAAGCTCGCAACCTGTCCATAGTTTATCTCTATCATGCATCTTTTATGCTTCTGTGTCGCCATAAAAGCGAAAATAAAATTTGTATAATGTGATTTTACGAGAGGTGTCATAGAAGGAACAAAAATATTGTCCGAGATAGTTGAAAAAGTACGTTAATTGATTTGCTTAAATGAAAATGTCACTAGTTTTGAGAATGATATATCATTTGATGATTGCCTTACTATTGACTAATGAGACTAATGTAAACCTTGCCTAATACTATTGACTAATTATAGTCACTGTTTAGATGATAACGGTAAGTTTCCCGCGAGTTCATGGAAAATGTATCTCTCTGTCTGTTTAAGAATATTAAGAACATTACCTCCCTGTTTGTTGAAGAATATTTAAGAACATCACTAGAACTTCCAAATAATATAGGATTCTCATACTCAATCAGACCTTCCATGTAATCTACACGTAATCCCTATGATAATGCAGAAGACAGAATCATGAGCCTTTTAATCTAAGATGACGTGGGCAGCTGGGCAGACGTGTCTCGTTAAACCTAGATACTATAATTCAACATGAGTTTGCAAAATGATTTACAATCTGCACTTAACCGGACTACATTCTTCCCGTCTCTTTTACCACGGCAACCGGTAAATCAGGAGTAAACAACCTGGATGAGTTAAGCTGATGACGACTTGAATTTGTCACGTGCTTATAGGCCATGATGATATCTTCTCAAGCTGGTCAATAATGAAGTGAAGGGCTAGCCATCTAATTCAATTGCGTGCCCATTCATAAACTCATAATTGCGTTAAGCGATCTAATAATTGGATCACAATAAGTGTTCTTGGCGCGAAAAGCTATTTATATCAAGTTCACGTCGGCTAAAGGTCTAAAAAAAGGGTCTTGATCGAGACGAACCGATTAGCTACGCTTAGTTTAAGCCCTATATTAGTTTGACAAGTACGGCAAATTTTCCCTTTTTCTGAGTTTTAATCTCATAAATGTAGTCCTTCTTTCATTAAACGCATTTATGGGGCCGTTGATTTCTCGCCGTTCCCATCTTTCTATTTTTCATAGTTCGAATATGCTTTGATCATACTGAAGTCCTCTTGATATAAAGTCTTTTATATAACAAAACAGATACAACCGTACTGCTCAAAAGGTCATCATAATGGCAAAAAAAAAGCCTTTCACTCTTACCATCAATACACTGCAAATTCGTGTGTAACGACTTTACACGATAGTTGGGTGGTTCACTCCTTACACAAGAGTTGTGTTAGGTTGTGTAAAAAAAAATTACACAACGAATTTGCAGTGTACAACGAGGAGTGGGAGGAATACAATTCAGTTTAGTTCACGAACAAAAGGACCTCAAAACAGCTTTCTAGCTGAGTGTATCATTTCTCTATAAGAATACAAGAAACTGAATTTGATAAGTGCCCCTGACCATACTGCCAGTCTTCATACAGACGATACACCAGCACCCGTTCAATAGCCCGAGGGTAACACGTGTCTTACCTGAACTGTATGGTAACAAAAAAAGGAGGCTAGTTAGCCTCGACGCATGCACTCTCTTGAATCTCTTCTCTTTATTTGATTTTTTTTTCACATCATCAATTATGCATCTCTAAGGGGAGAAAGTCGAAACGTGCGTGACAAATGGGCTTGATAAGCGTGCTAAAAGACAGCACGCACCATATTTGGGTCTCCACAAGAAGAACGGTTTAGGTATATAGATTCCCATTTCAACAGACGATGTCTAAATAATTTATTATTTAATCGACAAGTGAACAATGAAGTAAGTCTCAGAAGAGACTGATAGCTATCGTTCATTCTAGTTTTAGATGATCATTAGTTGTATTTGCAATGAACCCTGAAATAAAGTTTAATCGTATATGCATCTGTAGGAACATATTATGAATGATAACGGCAATACGAGCTAAGAAAATGCGTCCATTATATCGGTTCAAGTTTACAGTATCAAACGCGTAAATTCTTCATGTATCTTCTATAATCCTTATATCGCGTCATGAGCATCTTCTCATGATGAATACTTCAAAAGAGTATGTTTTTGTTTTAACGTACATCTCGGTGGGCCTTTCCTAACTAAAATGTAAATGCAGCTTTAATGTGAACACACATTACAATATTCATTCCGTCTACTTGACAAGTAGACCTAAGTCACAAAGATACATTTTGCTTTCCAATGCATAACCATTCTCATGATTGCAATGTTTATATTTATTTAATAAGGCGCTTGCGGTAAACTGAACTGGTAAGATACACCGTGATATCTTTTGTTGTATATATATCTCTTTCTCTTTCTCCCTCTCCCTCTCTATCTTTCTTTCTTTCTCCCGCGAACTCTATGCACTAATATCATAACTGATGTGTCACCCAATATAGCTGCAGCTTACAAACAACTGAAAAGGAGAAAACAGAAGACCTGATCTGAACGTACATGGCACACGCAAGCCCATAAGGAATTACTTCTTTCATTGTAGCCACCGAGAGAGAGATGCAACAGATTTGACACAGGAAGCTGAGCAATATCGAGTGAACTGAGCTTTCTTCTCGGGAGCCGGCTTATTGCATGGCGTTGTGTTAACTCAGTAAATATTATACGAGATAGTCCTGACTATATACATTTCTGCCTCTCCTTCCTTTCTCCTTCAATACACACCCCTCTTTTGCCTGCGCCTCCTGACATCTATAGCTTGCATCTATTTATTCGCTTTTTAGCCGTCTTGGATTAATGAAGATCAGAAGATGGGGAGCTTATTGATAACGACCGGGAAATCTGATTCTTTCTTTCTTCCTTCCAAGAAAGTTTTGCTGCATGATATCGATGTGGCTACATTTTGAAATGTCAATATAAAATAAGATGTTAGAACTTGTCAAATACCTTATGACGTCTGTAATGACGCACATTCAATTCGAAATTTACGGAGCAAAAATATAAAATATTCTGCCCTATCAGCAAAGATACCACGCACGAATGGAATAAGGGTTAATGCCGAATAAAACAGGTCAAGCACATTGTTGAAAATGCATGCAAAAAAAGGAAAATTGAATTCTTCAGAAATGTGTCAAGAGTTCTTCATTTAAAAGAGGGCTTGTATATTTAAATAGATAGGCTATATAAAAAGCAATGACAGTCTTGAACATCATTATCGCACAATCCGATTCCCGCTAGACAACTCTTTCCGCCGAAAAAAAGTATATGCAATCAGTAAAAACAAGAGAGTAGACATGATGCTTAAGAACATTTCTTGGAAACAAATATGCACTTTGAACATGATTGAAAGAAAAAGGCCTGTAAAAAGAGGATGACTGCAAATATCCACCAGTGGGTTTTGCTCCTAAGAGCTCTCATCTCCTTCTATATTTTGTCTCGTATTGCAAATGGGAAGAGAGCCCCCTGCGGCCACTCGCGGGCAAGCTTCGTTCGACTTTCATTTCAGTCAGTATTTGTTTCGATTTTTCTAAACCTCTTCATCAATACAAAAAACATTCCCTTCTGCCCCCGGCTCGTCTTGTCACCATTCATTAGTCTCTACAGAAATGACGTACTTCTCCAGGCCAGGAAATTTTTCGATATGAATGAAAAAAACACGACCAAAAAATATCCCTCACCCATTCAAGATAGTAATAATAATGATACATGGGGAATTGAAAAGTTTTATTACGAATAAAAATAGGATTCGGGGTTTCGCGAATGCTTTGTAGAAAAGTAAATCATGTGTATTAATCATGAGAGCTCTACTAAGACTTTTATCTCAGGCAGAATTAGTATCTCGTTATTCATCTCTTTTGCATTATAAGAATGGAGACTGGGGAAAGTAGTAAAAGTGTTCACTTGTTTTTTATATTAATGGATAAAGGATCGCTGTGAGCATGAATCCACCACACTTCAATTTCAAGTGAACTTCGATGGCCTCAGTCTTGATTTCATTTTTAGTCACAACATAACCTCTCCTCGCCTTATATATTCCCGTGTCATCACCAAATCTAAATGAGAAAAATGCGTGGTCATTTATTATAGAAGACACTATTATCCCACTTACTTCCAACTCAACAAGATTATGTTTTTCATAACAAACTTTAATGCGGGGTGAAGGTCATTAGGAAAAATCCCTACACGGTACAACAGAGATTGTCTAATCGCCCTGCCACGCAGACGACTTATTAAAATTGTATCATTTCCCGCCAAGATCGAGATGAACTTCGTGCAGAGGCAACAAATCACTAGCTGGCAACAAGAGGGGCCGTGTAGCATCAAGTCATGGCAGCCCCTAAGGGAAGAACTGAGGTGATTTTTCTTATCAATATTATGCATATCCCTTAGCAAAGGTCACATGATTCATTTTACATCGTCCCATTCACAAGAGCGTTTCCTTGTCAGATATTTCATAATAATCCTGTATAATTCGGGAAGGGAGGGGGGGCTTGAAACTCGTGGCGTCCAACAAATACAGGTTGACCGATTTTACTTTTTTTAAATTCATTTTTGACATGTTTGACATCCAAGGAAGGAACTTTATTGTAAGAGAAAATAATTGCAAACAACAGATAGTTTGAAATTAAAGCTGATGATTTTATCATCATAGGCTCCAAATATTTATCAGACACTTTTCATTTCTTTCTATGTCTGTATTGATCATGCTGATTGCTGTTTATTATCAGAGACGGAGTAGACGGAATATGTCAAACGTAACGTTTTGCTAAATTCCCACTTCAAGGTGACGAGAGAAATCGCTCAGAGAGAGTCGGCTTAGATGATATCAAAGAATTTCGAAAATACGAAATGATGGGAGATAACTTGAAAGTAAAGATGGTGATGATGTTATCACCAAAACGTATAAGGTTACATTCCCAAACACACCATTCAACCCAATCTTCACTCCGTGTGAATCGCTGTTACTATTGTTACACGAAATGGAAAATGAAATTTAGGAGAGATTATCTGGATAGCCACTTTACGGACGATTTCAGCCCAAGGTGACGACAGAGTTCTACCGACCCCAAAGCATGACTCCAGCTTTCTTCTCCTCTTTTAATGACAGCTCCCTCTCAAGCAAATCGGGCTGTCTCTTTCCCGCATGATTTCATCTTTCCCTCATGAAGGTTGAGCCGTTATTAAGCTGTATACCCTCCTATTTTTTTGCTATGACGCCATTTTGCTCGCGTAGCACATATCAATTAGAGGATTGACTTCCTTCCGCTTGGCTACACGGGCATGCCAGGCAGGCCGGGCCCTCCCCTGGGACCCTCTCAATAATTGCGCTTTATTCTACCATCAATAATAGAGCACTCGAAGAGGTGCATAGGTCAGTGCATAAATGGGCCATTGGTGTCACTTGAAAAGAAACATGACTGTAGCCATCTTAAAGATAAACTTGAGCTCTGGTAAATAAAAAAATAAAAAATTCTCAAAATGGAATCATTCACTGCACTGCACAGATTGATCGAGAGTGCAGAGGATGTTTGCCATTCCCGTTTCAAAAGACGCCAAATTCGCTCCTATATTGCCAATTAGCTGCCACACTTTTAAACGGCGATTGATCGTCCGTAATTTATGACCTAAATTAATTCCCAACTGGCATCATTAAGTTGATAAAATATCTCAATGTAGGACAATTTAACAAGGCCAATAAAAACTTCCCGTAGAAGCCCGGTTAGTCACACGGCATCGATTAAATGTTGACTGAATGGATAAATTCTAAATTGGTGACGGAGGTAATAAATGAGCGGGGCTGTTTGGAAGATAAGACTTGGACGAACCAGGCCCACGGTCTAGTCAATGTTTGCTCGCAACCCACCGTCCGTCCCCTCCATTTGATATCACCGCTCCCTTCGCTCTCTTTTCCTACCACGTATTTAACCGAGAGATCCCGTGCAATTTGGGAAGGTAAATACTCTATATCACTCAATATCGACTCAATCATTGTCTTTAGTGAACCCTCCCAGAAAGTGCACTTCGTATTCGCCTCGCACCCGGGAGAAAGGTATTTCGTTCCCGATCTCACCGATCAGTTTACAATGTTGGGTTCGTGGAGCACGCGAAGGGACGTGCATGCGAAAGTACATGAGCTGTTGAATCGAGAAGGGAATGTGTAAACCAGAGGTGACACCATCGCATTAAGATGAGGATGGAAGAAGGGGCAGGTTCGTGTCTTCCAACCAAACTAAAATGGCAGTTAGGGTTAGAGGCTAATCTACCAATTTTGGCTTACTCAGGTGCATGTGAATGAATGTAAACAAGAACTTTAAAAGGCTTGGCTGCCAGTCTCCAGTGTCTCGCAGCCAGCCTCAGCCGCCGTGTCGACGGTGCAGGCAGGCATTTCTAACGATTTGTTAGTTCTACCTGTACCCCTGCGCAGACTGGCAGTGTACGTGCCAATGCATGGGGTAACGGCACGCCTGCCAGAAGCCACCCAGAACTCCCCCGGGTCATTTTGTAGTTGGGGATGAACAGTTTGTACGGCATACAGTCTGTCTGATCTGGAAACACGGTTGAAGAAACTCGTGAATAACGACCCAAAATAAAAAGCAAACACTGATTGCTAAAATGCAGTCAAGCACTGTCTATATTTGTTTGTCTGTGCCACATAATGACTTTCCTAATCGGGATTAATCGAACTGCTGACTGCTTCATGCAATTAGGCCCCTTTAACACAGTAACGAGAATTCTATATTAGCACAATTCCTCCTACTATTACCTTTATATTTGTAACGTGTGAAATACAAACTAGAGCCCACTAGTAATAAGATAGTATTCGATGGTGGAGGATTACTTTAATTGAGGTTTCATGATGAGTTTGATTTGTTCTCAGTACATCACAAAAGATGCATGTTGATTGCTGCTTTCTACTTTCGAAAACACAGATCTACGGTAGATGGTAACGTTTTGAGGAGTAGCGCCATCTGCGTCGTATATTACCATCAGGCAACAAGGCACCAATGATCTTTCTGTCTATATGTCCCCCTTATTACCCTCTATTTGACTCTATCTCTCTCTTTCGTTCTTTCTCTCTAGCTCTCTCTCTCTCTCTCTCTCTCTCTCTCTCTCGCACATCCGTCTCTTTGACTCTCTGCCCCTCACGTAGTATCTGTCTGCTCCCCTCTCTCTTTCTCTCTCACTATCTTTTTTTTTCTCTCTCTCCCTCTCTCTCACACAAACGCACCCACACACACTTACACCCAAACTCACACACTCAAAAAGAAACTCCTTTCTTTCTATCCATCACAATATGCAAGAAGTCATCACATTTCATTTGTTACATATGGTATTAACAGCTAAATAATTAATGATTTGAATGTAATCATAAACAGTCGAAGTAGCAGTGTGCAGAGCGATATTTAGAAATATCGTTAAACAGTTCATTTTATTCAATAAGGTATTTCTTTACAAACCATCTTCTAAGGTTTTTTTGTTTAAGCACACGCAGTGCATGAACTTCAGTCGTTGTGACAGGACAGTGGATGAAATGGGACAGACATAGGGAATGTTTTTGCTATCACGGAGAGGAATCCAACTCACACACTCCCTTTACATGTCCATGCTGTTAGGCCTGAATGCAAGTCTGTCAATTCAGTCTACCCTAACAGTGGCCTTGCAGAAACACGTCTGTGAGATGACTTAAGCCCATCTCATTCTCCTAATGCAACAATGTCACACGCTTAACTTAATCACATGCCAGCCCCGTCCATAAACGATGGTTAGGAATTCAATACGGTAAACATATCACTCATTGCACAGGTGTTAGTATGGTACCCTACTTTTGAACAGTACATACTGTACATCTGTATCGTTTGATATTAAGCGGACAGGGGCGTTACTAAACCATTCATGGGGAGGGTGAACATCATTGCTGACTCCCCTCCCCGCCCCCCTCCCCCAAATAAAAAGGATATGAATTCAAATGTTGCCGATACAAAAATAACAGGTGCCCAGATGTTTTAAAATGCCGACATAAGACTATGATTCCTGCAAGTATTATTAAAGACGCTCAAATTGCTGCATAAAATTATTCTATTAATAGCTTTAGAGAAAAGATAAAAGGAATTACCTTAATAAACAATATGTGAAAAGGCGTGCCAAAAAAGATATTAAGAGCATCCATTTATATGTAATTGGAAATTGATTTTTTATTTAAAGGAAAATGGAGCTTAAATAGTGTTGATAAAAGTGAAATTCGTCTTCTCCTGTTCCCTGCGAAAAGGAACAGAGACTGATTCATGTGTAAGTATTCGTCTTAAGATGGGATGAGATCTTACCGTAAAAATGCTTGTCTTATAAAGGTGTGCAGACGATTAATTTAACGTCCTCATAAAAACGATTATCGACTGCCATCGTAAGAACATTGACGAATGTTATCAATATTTAGTTCGGCGCGAAAGTTCTCTGACATCGGCCTTACAGCCCCCCCCCCCCCCCCCCCCTCCCCCGCCTTCCCTATAGCTTCATCATTAACGGTAGCCACATCTATATCACTAAGGGGGTGGGGCATTTGAGACTTTGACGGGTTGGTGTGCTATAGAACAACCAACTTCTTATTTGTTTTTTTATAAAACAGACTGATTTGTATGCAGTCGTTATCGTATACCTTTCAGTCATGATAATAAATCAGCTTATTGTCTCGTTCACGGAACATTCGTGTTCCCCATTAGTGCCGTGGTAATTTAAAGTTAGGATTAGAACTTTTGTGCCAAGACATGCATGGTAATGGCCGTTTCTCTCATTTGAGTGGGTTGAAACTTGAAAGCACTTCATAAGTTAACGGCTTGACATTTTGATTAATGTGGTTTTTGAAGGATCAGGATCAGGATCAGAAACGTGACAACTGGGAATAGTGTGAGCGATTAGATGCCAAACTATTTCTTTCATTTTCTTTAGCCATCTTCTTTTTTAATCATAGGCCTATGTTTCCAGGAGCATCTGACCATCTTTATTATTTATCAATACTAAATATGTTTTAGTTCGTATGCAAGTGATACTGGTTTAAGAAAAACAAGCTATTCATTTCAAAACAAGCGAGATGCCATCGAGTTTCCTCCAACATAACCTACTGGTTACAGCTTTTGTGTGATATACTATACTTTCTATATGAAAGCCAGAGACTCGATAACAAATTAATTATGTAAATTGAAAAAGCTGCAATCGTAGACCAATTTACAGTTGATACAAAAAGCGATACATCCAATCCCAATATGGTTAATAATGCAAAGGTGATGTGTGTCCGAAATTCTGTTTTCAAAATTCTATGCGTTTATTTTAGAATGATTATTTCACTTCAATCATCTGGTTACCGATCACGGTAAAACAGCGTTACCCTGGGAACAAATCGACCCAAGGTTCACCTCGGTCCCTGGCATCCCATCATCATTTTGGGAAGAGGAGAATGATCGAACAACAATTTGCAAAGGTATAACCTCTACGTTTCAATCACACTGCTATCCATTTCATGTTGCTAACGGGCTAGATTCGTACGTCTATTATCATCATGGTGTTGATAGGGGGAGGAAGAAAACATTCCACTGCTATTATTGGAAAGCTAACGTTTCTATAGCAATCTGGCTCCACCCTAAGGCTTCACGGAAAGAGGAGGGGAGGGGAGGGGAGGAGGATGGGGTAGGGGTATGGGTTTCTTTCTCTAGGGAGCTTGTCTGATTCTAACATTAGGATGATTTCCTCCAGGCTCCGCGTTCGTTCTTTCACGAACGTCGCAGAACCAAGCGGGAATTCAATTATGTGTGCTATCATGATGAAATTGAATTATCCTCTCTTTTTTTTCCCGGGCGATGCGTGGCCTATTTCTATATTTTGCACAGATATAATAATGTGGGAGATTGTGCCCGTTTCTGATGTGTTTATTGTATAATAAAAAGTCATTGAAGTGAAAAATGGGCAACACAAATTAATTTAACTATTCCCATCTCTCATAATTTCTGTTGATCTATCTATCTTTTTATATAATATATATATTTATTATCTCCCATCTATTTAAAAAAAAAACCTATCTATCTATTTATCTATCTATCTTTAGCATGTATATATCTATGATTCTATGTATCTTTATCTTTATTTATCTATATTTCAATCCATTATCAATCCATCACATTGATATATCTATTTATGTTTGTCTATCTTTCTATATCTCTCTCACTCCCTATCTATTATCTATCATCTATCAACCCTTCTATCCATCAACCTATCTATCCATCAATCTATCTATCTATCTATCTAAATATACTTGTCTATCTCTTTTTTCGATCGTTAAACTCCGTTAACCTTTTTTTGTTTAACGTTCTCTATTTGTTTATCTTTCTACCTATCAATGTATTTCAAATGACTTGTTAACCCCAAACTGCCTCCTCTTCTCTCTCTCTCTTTCTCCATGTATCCCTCACACTCTCTTAAACATCTCATATCACCGTCCCTGCGTCCAACTTCCTCTACACTCTTTTGTTATGAATAGTGTTTAAATATTAATTAACACGGCCAATCAGACCCCGTCAGGCGGATGATTGAAATGAAAGACCGCCGGGGAAAAGAAAACACAATATGGAAATGTTTTTCTTTCATGTCAAATACCAATTGGCTATACCACTATGGGACGGGTGTTATGACGTAGCTGTCATTACACGTTTACATTTTTCACACGAGACGGAGGTGACATTCAACCCGCGCACGGCTTTCTTTGCATATTGGTTAGGTATTGATGGATGCATTAGAAAGGTAATGTTTCGCTGTCATCTTAACTAGATATGAAAACACTACGGTATTAAATTTCTATACGTTTTTTTTAATGTAAACATACATTCTGCTGTCTCACTATGAAAATACAATTAGCCATTCGCATGTACATTGTGCATTGAAGTCATGATAGTCAGTAACAGCCTCAATCTGAAAACAGACAAATGTTGGAAAGCTATAATATTTTACCGATATTCTTTTTTAAGAAACAGATTCTTATTACATATTAAGGGCTACATGAAGGACATTTCCGTTTACAGAATCAAAAGAAGCAATACCAGAAATAAGACAAATTGGTTTGGGGTGCCTGAGTTTCTGTGATTATATTGTACATTAAAAAAGAATCTAATTGTAATAATACAATCATTAATCATACCGCCTCAATTTCACCTATAAATAATATTGCCTCGCAAGAAATCTTTAGAATTTTTTTTTCTTCGTAGTACTGTAGAGGCATGTGATTGAACAGAGTGGATTGAAAACAGAGATAGAGATCAGCAACTAGCAATCGCAAGAGGGAGCTGTTCCACGAAATGATGCGCCTTGGTGCAAGGTGGTTGATTTACTCCGAAGTTAAAAGCCAGGAGGTACTGATGGGTGTCGAGAAAGAGAGAGAGAGAGAGAGAGAGAAAGAGAGAGAGAGAAGGGGAAGATGATACATCAGAAAGGTAATGTAGCTTTCCGTAGATAGAAAGAGAAAAAGAGAAATCCATACAGATATACAGGCAGAGAGGGTAGGGAGGGAGAGAGGGTAGGGAGGGAGAGAGAGGGGGAGAAAGAGAGGGGGAAAGAGGGATGCAAAGAGAGACAGAGAGAGGCACCACACACACACATACACACAGATAGAGGGAAGGAGCGTACATTGAAAATAATATATAGAAAGAAGAGGTTTGAGGAGGGAAAAAGGAAGAAAAAGACGATAACACGATGAAAATGCTGACAGGAAGAACGCGATTACAGAACCAAATTGAATTCTGAAGCTTTTCTCGCCAACTCGAACAAATTTACAAGACAAACATCGGACTTGCTTGTCCGGCAAATTTGATTAACGAGTGTGAACATGGTAAAAACCACCTGCAACAGAGTCCATTTTACAAGCATGTAATTTGTGACCGCCACTTTTATAACTGAATTTAGTTGATGAGGATGATGTATGAGCCGTCAGGTGATACAGATGGAAAGGATTTATTTGATTAATGGTTTGGGTTCTTTTTTTTTTAGAGTACATGAATTGTAATGGTACTTAGCATATATTTTTCCTGTTCTTTCTTCGTCCAGCTTTGTGTCTCTGCTTCATATTGTTCTAATCATTACGTGTATTTGCACGTATCTGCTCTCTTCCTCTATCTCCCTAATTCTCTATTTGTCGGTTTGTCTGTCTGTCTGTCTGTGAATGTGTTTGTCTCTCTATCTGACTGTCTGTGAATTTGTTTGTCTCTCTATCTGTAACACTGTGTATCTGGCTGTCTGGCTGTCTCTGACACCCTCTCTCCCTCTCTCTCTCTCTCTTCTCTCACTTTCTCTCTCTCTCTCTCTCTCTCTCTCTCTTTCTCTCTTTCTCTCCCTCTCTTCTCCCTATACCATTACTTTAATTTATCCGCCTCTGACCTTCTCTCTCTCTTCATTTTGATAGCTACTGTATACACCAAACCTTTATGTCGATTATCTTTTTTGTTTTACAATTCTTATTTTTCCAACTAAATCATTATATTATGCATTAACCTAACGCTTACAAAAATGGTAAAATATATTTTACTTTACCCCTACACCATTAAAAATTGACATCTAGTTGCTGCATGACTAATAAAACACTTGAGAATATATATATGGAATGCAATTAATACAGTGGAGCACCGACACAAATCAATAATGATATGCCTACCTCAAATGTCCCGTTCTCGATGTCGGTCATTTCCAAAAGCGAGTAGTCAGAATCGCGATCTCCATTCTCATCAATCGATATATCGCCAGATATTCCTGAAACAAGAGGAAAATGCAACCTTTTTTAAGTTCAAAAAATAAAAATGACATTTGAAAAGATCTCGTTCAAGATAATTGCCGTAGAATTTTTAACCAATACATCGGCGTTTTGTTTTCAAGGTAACCTATATCCACTAGGCATGTTGAGACCTGAATATAGATGCCAGGTGACGTTAAAGGTAGGCGTTACTACTGCAGCTAGAAGGGATTAGACCACACAGCGAGCCAACGAGGTCACTGTGACAGGTGGCTATCTCATTAACTCAGCTCTCATTTAACATAAGAAAAAGAGGATCATGGGGGACCAACAGGCACCGATTTGGGAAGTTTTCTAAATAGAGGGAGCAAGTAGCTACAAGTAGGACAGTGTGCCTTTAAATCAGAGACATTGATTTTCTGATCTCTAAATCGGGCACATCTAAGCCTATCTGGATGATAATAATCATGGTATGTTCCTTAAGAAATAATTAGATCGCAGCCCGCAGCCTGAACTGTGCAATGTTTTGACATTAATATGGTGCCTTTGGCTTAGCTTTGTACTTGATATTCAAATCTTACAAAACGCCACCTGGTTTAGTCTTCGATCGACTCCAAAATTAATGACACTAATACACGGTATGTCGTACCTTGGCTGTTAGTGTCCTGAACTAACTTTCCAGTTTCATTGATGAATTTAATATTTACCTTAAATGTGTTAGCACATAGGTAGATTTAACTCTTTCCTTCTTAGTAAAGGCTACAGTTTCCATGACCTGAATTTCGGTTTGATGCGGTTGGCCATAAGCTTACATTTAGTATCCAGTCATAGTGCTGTAATAGCGTATCAACACGAAAGTTTGATAATGTTTGTCTTTTCTTTTCCTTATGAAAGCGATTATTCAGTGTTCAATTCAGCAAAATCACCTCATTTTTTACCTCAAAGTCTTTGGGCTATCAATTTGAGGAGAGAACTACCTGAAAATGGGAAATTCAAATCACAAACTCGAGCTGATGAAGACGGACCTGTAAGGCAACGAGGACATTAATCTCAAGATCGTCCACGGCCTCCAAACGTTTTGTTCTCCTACACCTTCACTTTAGAGTGGAATTACTAGGCCTATCTAGTATTGTACACGTGGTGAAATGCATTAAATCTTCTGGATCACCCGTGTCAATTGGCAGGTATCAACGAAACTATAACGTCACGTGACATTACTACTTTCAAGTTTTTATCTCTTTCTTTCCCATTTCCGAAACGCAACAGTTTGATGTATATTGCACTACAAATTGAGGGCGCTATTGGTTCATCAAGGGCAGAGCCATATAATTATACACATGTGAATATTTATACGACTGCATCTATACACGTGTATAGATGGCTCTGATCGAGGGTCCATGGTTTTTTGATTGATTTCACTCATACTGCTAACGCAATTTGAGGACATATCAATGTCCGCAAAATATCAGTACCTGTGATTTTAATCGATAAAATGTAACGCTAAACGCCACCTGCCTCGATAACTGATGCATTCGTATCAGATATCTACGATTAAATAGCCACACATTGTTTGTACATGTAATTCATAATGTACATACGGGCCTTATTTTGTTGAGCTTTCATCAGTATAGACTCACTTTGACCTACCCAGCACATGACTTTACTAACACATCTTCGGGTGACCCTGACATCATTTAAAAACCTTGCCTTTATCGAATCTATTTATCGGAGTTTGTAACATGACTCGATGAAAAGCGATTGATCCTGTTTTGACTATGTGCAATGTTTACTCCCACGACCTGTATGCAAAGCTTATGGGCCTTCCGCGATGGGCCCCAATAGGAACCATTTGATACGTCAGTAAAACCGCCAAACAGTTTTCAAACCGATTCCAAAACCGAGCCATTCTTGGCCATTCGATCTGTCGTCTGTCTGGTATCGGGACTGGGATATCATCAGCAGCGGTACCTGTTAGTTGTTCATACCTGGGGGCCTAAACAGCTAGAAGTATTTACACTTCACAGCTAGAAGTCTTTAAGTAAATATAAATCATCGAAACTCTTACAGGCATCGTTTAACAATGATAAATCTGAGATGGCCCTACGTGTTATCAGTGTCTGTGATATGTTGTAATATTGAAGCCCTAAAAAGTGCCTCAAAAAAGTTAAATCTTTGAGTGACCGGTCTTTACCATACTCATTTTTCCCAATAGACTCTAGTGGTATAAAAACCGTTAGGAAAACGAAAAATGAAATTTTGATTTCCGAACGTAAATATTTTGATAATCAGACAGGCTATCGGCTTGTAAACGTCATAGGATTCCTGACTGACCTAAAGGTTTATAAGTATGATTGCCGCATGATCTAAATCCAGGATTTTGTTTCAGAATCTGAGGCAATGTTACTGAGTCACTTTAAAAGGCTGAAATCACATAGAATCACATAAAACTGAAGACTGGTCCGTCTAGAAGTCGATGATACTAAAGACCCAAAGTAATTCCTCCCCGCATTGTTTAATTTTTTTTTTTCGCCGTCGTCGCGCCACTACCAAACTTGCTTTTATTCACCACGCCCACTAGCCTACTAACTAACCTTCGAATGTCCTGTTCCACATACGTCTCGTGATGAGGGCGCCATCTCGTGGGTCAGCGTCGGGATCGGCAAGGGTTTCGTTCAGAGCGATGGCGTACAGCAGCACGGCGTCGTGGAATGCTCCTACAAAGCTATTCACCTGAAAAATGATACAAGATACAATATAGTCATCATTTAGAACACTATCAAGGAAAATTGGTTTGTTAGAGTTCTGATACAGCGTGAATTTGCCTGTCACTTATTGGCTATGAATATCGAATATTTCAAATATAAATTCAGCGTCAACAGGTCTGTATACAGAGGTGGGTGATAAATATGACGAGGAAAAATAATTGATCACATTATACAATACATTCATATCTTGATATCTATTTGTAAAACTACTATCAACAAACTACTGATATTAGATTATTTTGTAGCAATAATCCATTTGCAATCTATCTTCTGTATAACGATATCAATGATGTTACATTATCAGGGCTGTAGTGGTGAAATCTTTAATAATGCGAAATTTGAAATACAAATCGATTCGACTATATCAGCTGCCATCAGAAGCAGATGTTCTATTCCCGGTTTTCGATTTGTCTGGTTATCACTACCTTAGATACCCTTCTATATCCAATCTGAACATATTTTTTTGTCTGGCTGTGCTGTATTCAGTGGATGTATTGTGTAAACGAGAGACTGTGGAAGATGTGTTGTGTGGTCCTTAACTGTTCATACATTGGGCACACAAAGCAAGACGCAGAGGCTTCGGTCCCAGTAGCTACCCATAAATCAATAGCACAGGCTCACATGCAAGCAGATCACGCAAGGAATATACGGCGAGGGGAAATGGGCAAAATACATGTATCTCCGAGGAATTATGATGACTAAATTTACCAGGATTACTAATGTACTAAAAACAAAGTGGAAGCATAAAGAACCCTATGGAAGATAGAGGTACTGTAGAAAGAGGGCGAGAGGTAGAGAGTTAGGGGAGGATGACAGAAAAATAGAAAGGGGAGAAAGGGGGGGGGGGGAGAAAGGAAGAAAGAAAAACAGAAAGAAAGAGAGAGAGAGAGAGAGAGAGAGAAAGAGAGAAAGAGAGGGGGGTCTCATAGAGAAATAATGTGTGAGAGAGATGATGGTGTTGGGTATTAGAAGGTATGAGTGATGAAGAGGGAATACAGATAACAACAAACGAATGGACGTGGAAGAGAAAGAGAGGAATATAAGAAGAGAGAGAGAGAAAGAAGAAGAAAAACACAGAAAGAGAAAGAGAGAGAGAGAGGTGAAATGATTGTATAGGTCCAATTATCATCTACGCCCGTCTACCATAATTATTCAGACCAAAACAAAACAAGTGACCTTTATGCCTTTTCCTTACCCCCCCCCCCCCCAGCTTC
>JAVYIG010013085.1:0-49315 GCA_035222895.1 Strongylocentrotus droebachiensis | reverse complement strand
AGTTGATTTCTCGAAAGGCTTTACAATCATGTTTGTGGTATTCTTAATGTTTCTATGGGATATACTCGTTGAGTGAATTTCTCGAAAGGCTTTACAATCATGTTTGTGGTATTCTTAATGTTTCTATAGGATGTATTCGTTGAGTTGATTTCTCGAAAGGCTTTACAATCATGCTTGTGGTATTCTTAATGTTTCTATGGGATGTACTCGTTGTGTCGATTTCTCGAAAGGCTTTACAATCATGCTTGTGGTATTCTTAATGTTTCTATGGAATGTACTCGTTGAGTCAATTACCCGAAAGGCTTTACAATCATGCTTGTGGTATTCTTAATGTTTCTATGGAATGTACTCGTTGAGTAGATTTCTCGAAAGGCTTTACAATCATGCTTGTGATATTCTAAATGTTTATATAGGATGACTGCACTCGTTGAGTCAATTACCCGAAAGGCTTTACAATTATGCTTGTGCACTGTTAAAACAAGTATTAAAAAACTGCGGGTTAAAAAATTGTTGATTAAAAAACGCTCAACGTTGGTTAAAAATGTAGTGTTGATTAAAATTTACTTTTAATCTTGCGTTGGTTAAAAACAGTGTTGATCAAAATTATTCATTTTAACCTATGTTGGTTAAGTCTAAGTCGTTGGCAAAAATTGTAACCCAGCATGGATTAAAAACAAAATTCCGACAGTAATGAAAGCCCCCTTCCGGTTAAAGTTTAATCAATGTTGATTAAAGTACTGGTCACGTGACCCAACGGAACGATATCGAAGCGCGTAGCTAGCGATCGCTCGACATACAAATAAATTAAGTACATGCAAAGTACATACAGTTTACGCGTGCGACAAAATTAACAATGGAGGTTGTCGCGAGGACCTGAGAAATGGGGGTAATTTGGACGGTCTTATCTCCGTGTTTTCAGGTAAGAAATTATTTTAATATTATCATCATCAATTCTAAGATTGTAAGGAAGAAGTGAAATAAGGTTCTTGCTCAAATCAAAAACGATTTGTGTCCCCTAGGCTGTACGTAGCTCAACCAATAAGCCGGGCCAATAAGTAACATTTTGATTGCACCGTGCACCTGGCTAACGTAAGCACACACACACTCATCAGTCTGCAAGAATCTTCAACCGTGAAGGAGGCACACCCAATTAAAGAAGGAGAAGTGTAGGCCTATTACGGATCACCTACCCAAATTGCATGCATGAATAATAATCTTATTTTTTAAATCCAATTGTATCTAATTGTTTAAAACAATTAAATATAAAATAAGATGTCATCATAAAGTGAAACGTCTTCATGCATGCAATTTGGGTAGGTCATCCGTTACACTTACTGGCTGAGCTACAACCTACGGGCCGGGACACAAAGCGTTTTTAATTTGAGCAAGAACCTTATTTCACTTCTTCCTTCCAATCTTAGCATTGATGATAATCATATTAAACAATTTCTTACCTGCAAACACGAGGATAAGACCTCCAAACCCCGTAAGTTTAACCAACAGTGGTTATAACTGTAACCAACAACCCACTAAAGTTTAACCAACATCGTGTGAATCAAAAAGAATTAACCTACAATGGTTACAATTTTAACCAATAACCCATGTAAGTTTAACCAACAACATGTGAATCAGCCCCGAACAAAGCATAAATAACCAACAAAAGATTAAAGTTTTAATCAACAAATGGTTAAAGTTTAATCAACACCATTTTAACCAACATTGAGCAAAATTTGTTAACCAATAATTGATTAAAAATTTTAATCAACCACAGGTTAAATTTTAATCAACAGGCTGTTGGTTAAAGTTTAACCAACGATTGTGTGATTCACCTGGTAATCCGTGGTTGATTAAAATTTTAACCAACTTGATTAAAAATTGTAATACTTGTTCTAACAGTGTGGTATTCTTAATGTTTCTATGGGATGTACTTGTTGAGTTGATTTCTCGAAAGGCTTTACAATCATTCTTGTGGTATTCTTGATGTTTCTATGGAATGAACTCGTTGAGTTGATTTCTCGAAAGGCTTTACAATCATGCTTGTGGTATTCTTAATGTTTCTATGGGATATACTCGTTGAGTGAATTTCTCGAAAGGCTTTACAATCATGTTTGTGGTATTCTTAATGTTTCTATGGGATATACTCGTTGAGTGAATTTCTCGAAAGGCTTTACAATCATGTTTGTGGTATTCTTAATGTTTCTATGGGATGTAATACGGTTGAGTTGATTTCTCGAAAATCTTTGCGATCGTGTTAGTGGCATGACTGATGACGCGGACGTTCCCACACGTAACAATAAGTTCACTACATATCGTCTCACCAAATCTTTATCATTTAGACACTGTTACCATGACAACGCCTCTCTTTGACGTACCACCAAGAAGAGATCGCGAGCTTTGATTGAATAATGATTATGAAGTCGCATCAAAACAGTGATTTAGATAAGTTGGTTGCGTCAGCGTATATGCCTATTTATTCACTGTCCCATATGTTATTATGCCGTCAGTCACACAAATATCTTTGATTGAGGGCATCATCATTTTGGATTGAACAATGTAATATTGTGTCAAGTTTAGATCTTTAGACTATGTTTCATGAAGTTTTGCGATTAATATGAATGTTTATCAGTGATAGGGGTTTATGTATCGTCATCTTGGGCTGCTCCCTTCTGGTGCAAAGGGCGATGGGTGCCGTTCGGATATCCGAGACTCACTCCCCCCTCCCTTTCCCTACAAAAAACACTTTAATACATTTTCCAGCTTTTTCTTTTTGCAAGGGGATCCGATCGGCCCTCCACAGTGTCCGAATGGGTACATGTGACCGCTAACCCCTTATATTTCGAAGTTTAATTTGATCATCATCATCATCATTATTACTATCATTATCATTCTTATTCTTCTTCTAAAGAATAATAATGTTTTTTTAGTTTTTGTTTATCATTATTTTCATTATAATGGGGGAATCCGTCTTTTCACGACCATTATTATTTTGCTAGCATATTTTACTTATAATTTTAAATGTCTCAACTTTTTAAAATTATCCTGCAAGTCTTTGAAACTCCAACACTAGAACCAAAACTTTCCATCAAATTCTTTTTAAAAAATGTTTTTTTATTCTGTTACAAAGCTGTTACAAGCTGCCCATGCTATATAAAGACACCATGGGATACAGCTGTATCTGATTAAACACAACATTACCTGCAGAACTCTCTAGAGGGTCGAGCTCCGTCCTTGTTTATCCATTCTTATCAGTTTTGCAAAGTGAGACAAAACAAAACAAGCTATTAATAATTATATCAATTAGGAAATTTTCGTTTAGAAAGGAGACAGTGTTGTAAAGGTAATTTGTACTTCCCAAAGATTATGTATTTATCAAGATAAATATCAATCTTGGCGCCTCATACAGACTGTCTGTACAAGAAGAAGGGGATGGGGAGGGGGTCGGGGGGGGGGGGGGGAGGGGGAGACTCCGACCTTTTATTTAGTTTCTTTCATAGTTGCAAATTAAAGTGATTGTCATAACGAAATCAGTTGCGTATATTTGATTTTGAGGAATATCATAAGCGTTAAATGAGGGCACTTTTTGCTGACTGGGAATCATAAGAATCAATGTCAGGAGAAAAATAAAAGTAGGATTGCACTACTGATTTAATGTTTAATGACAATATCATAAAAGATTAAAATGAGATTAAGCAATTAGGCCTAGCTACAACTCCCTAAAAGTAGTGGTGCTAATATCAAAGACTATTTATTTTGAAAATTGAGTAAAGCCTACTACAAAAGCCAATTGTTAAAAAAGGTCAAAAACGGCATTTTACCCTTTTTGTCAAATTCTAAGCACTTTGAGACAAAATACTAAATTGAAAAACACTATAATGGTACGTTGTATTAAAGAAAACATGTTAAAAAACATCAAAGAAATTATCATTGTTATCCTATATAATCATTCCCCTTATTTAACTTAATGGTGTTTGGAAGGAGTTACGTCTTTAAGTGTAAATGAAAACTCAAAAGATTATTACGTACTTGTTCTTGTAACACAATCCTTATCGTCATATCTACAACAACGTCTCCTAATTGCCTTTAGTCCACATACATACTAAAGCCAAGAAATAATCGTTGATGAATAAGTTCCTACAACTTTTGATCAGATCAAACATTCACGATTTCCGATCTACCGAACATATTGTAACAAGCTGTTTTCGTTTCTCGCACAGAACATTGCGATTACTAGCATTATATCAGCGTTCGATCGGTTTTGTTTTCTACAACATTTTACTGACGTTGATGAAAAGGAAAAAAAATGTTGACGAAAATTGTTGATGAAAAAGATCCTACAATTGTGATCATATCTAACATTCCAAAAAAGATATCTATTCACAGGATATTTAACAAGCAGTTTTTTGTTGTTGTCTCGGACTGTACATTTTTATCATCGTCATTATCGGTTTTGTTTTCTTCAACCATTTGCTGACGTCTTTTGGCGCGAATTTATGGGCCAATGACGCAAATTAATTAGAAGGAAAAAAATGGAAAACATTCCACGATACCATACTAACCGCATGTTTTGTAAAGGTGTCGCAGTCGAGTGGTTTGTTAAACACTTATCAGAAGGTCGTGCGTACCGCGTTCGATCCTCGGTACGGCACCAGTGACAATTGCCACTCTCCATATCGTTTTTAAAGCCATACTGCACTAATTATAGCTGCTTCGCCCTCTATATAGCAAACAATGCCTAATTGGTGCATGTTGGTCCCCCATGGTCCCCTTTTTCTTATGTTAATTGAGAGCTGATTTGATAACATAACCACCTGTCAGTGACCTGGCAGGGAGGTCTAATCCCCCTGGCCAAACTAGTACTGACGGGCTTTAAGGGCATTGGGTATCTTTGCATCAAATCCTGGATTTAGCTTATGCTGCAATCATAATCATAAACATTTTGGTCAGTCAGGAATCTCATGACTTTTAATAATAATAATAATAATAATCCGTTTTTTATATAGCGCTCAATACACCGATCCAACGATGTCCTTAAGCATTTTACAGATATATTATTACCCCGGTCATCGGATTCAGGCTTACCCGCACACAATGTGTGCACATTTTCCACTCCCTGGGGAGCATTCCAGCCAGACTTTTACATGCCGATCGCCTGTCTGATTATCAAGATATTTATGATTGAAATTCGAAATTTCAAAAAACGTTTTCCTAACGTTTTTATTAATAACACTACAGTTTATTGGAGAATGAGTATAGTAAAACCGGTCACTCAAAGATTTTTTTAATTTTTGAAGCACTTCATAGTCATTTTGAAGCGCAATGTTTTGTACGGCTTCAATATTACACTATGTATCGCAGACACTGAAACCACGTAGGGCCATGCATATCACAATTTTGTAAAACTGGAAACATTGTTATTGGTAGACTATAGCAAGTATCATTGAATATGTGCGCAATATGAAGATATCAACATTACGTTTCGTGTATATGGTTATTTGCATTGAATGGTGGAGGGTTCAGATACTTAACTGACACTGTATCCTTTATCATTTTAAGACATCAATCCACATTTGCCACTCATAACCCGGGTGAGGTGTCTTGAGAGATAATACACTGTAAAATCGCAGTTACATGCAACTAGAAAGACGCTATCATAATTAATAAAGCTATACTAAAAGGACAGTTAGCATTACTATCGTCAATTCCAGTTTTATTATTATAATATTATATTATTATATATTATATATTAAATATATATTATATATATTATTCCAGTTTTGAAGAAAAATATGAAGTAAATGAATTAGATTTAGTCCGTGGATGAGAACTACCGTAGCTGTTTAAAAAAAAAAAAAAAATGTTATTATTTTTTTTAATTCTGCAAGTCGTAGAGGAGTGGGTAAACAGTTTTCAAGTTAAGAGGGATTCATTTCGATCAGCTTTATAACTGCTGTAAGAAGTTGTATAGTTGACCATAATTATAACTCACTTGAGACAAAAATGGGGGGGGGGGGGGGGTCAGTAATAATGATAATAACAACAGAGTGGAAAGCGAAAACTTGAGACAATAATTGTTGTTGTTGTTATAGGTTCTTAATATAAAACAGATGGGGTGGAAACCATTCAGTTATAAGCCCTCAACTCAAGAGAGAAAGAGAGAGAGAGAGCGAGAGGGGAGAGAATGAGAGACATAATTTTCAGCAGAAAAAATTGGGGAAAATGAAAATGGATAGATGAATACAGTCAAGAAGAATAAAGAAAAGAATTTATTTAAAAAAAAGAATGATGATTGCCAATGACAGGGAAAAAATGGTAGGTAAAAACTTCGAAGTTTCGAGATAAAAACCGAGAAACGAAAACCATAGCCGTAGGACAGAACAAGGCCCTGAAAAAAAATATATTAACAAAACTTGATGGAATCTTGTTTGAAACTCAACCGCCTCCCTGTTGGTGCTAAGAATACTCATTTTCACCCCTAAAATACCAACTTCCATGTTCAAGTATCGGAGATTGTTTACAAGATATTCTCGGTTTGTTTACAGCCCGCTTCAACAACTGATGAAGGGGAAGAAAAAAAAAGGCAAGATGGCGCTCACGATTCTGGGATGTTCGCGTCCGTGCGCTAATCCGACTTACGCACTGAGGATAAGAGATGTATGATTATATTGTTACCATGGCAACATATTTCTCGATTGGGAGACTCGGTGTTAATGCGCACTTTCGTGTCGCCTGCTTTTATTGGTCTTGAGATGTAGTAGGTAACTAGGAGTGGGATGAGAGAGGGGAGACGAGAGGCAAGAGAGTGAAAATGAAAGAGAGGAAGAGAGAACATTGTATTAGAGAGATGATATAAAAAGAGACGAAGAGAAAGAGAGAAAGTAGAAGAAGAAAAAGAAGGGAAATAAAAGAAAGAGAGAGTGATTGTGAGAGAGATAATCTATGGATAACAGCAGGAAGAAGGGGAGGATGATATAAGAAGAGGGTGAAAATGAAAGAGAGGAAGAGAGAATGCATCAGAGAGACTGAATTGAATTGAATTGAATTAAATCGAATTTATTTTCTTCTACAACATTAACATTGAATTACATGTGAGCGATACAACATTATACAAAAATATAACAATTTGTTTGAACGTGTACACAATATAATAATAATATATATGTTGACATTAAAACAAAATGTAATTGATAACACACTACCAAGAATTATTGGTGATAGAACATAGAAGAGGGGGATAGGGAGAGAGAAGTATTATGGATAACAGGACGACGAAGGGGAGGAATATAAAGAAGGAGGATGAAGGAGAGGAGAAGAAGGAAGAAGTAGAACGAGAAGAAGAAAAAGCAGAACAAGGATAATGAGAAGAAGGAGAAGGAGAAAAAGAAGAACTGAGATGAAGGAAGAAGGAGAAGAAAAAGAGGAGGACGAGGAAAGGAGAGCGAGAGTGAAATTCATTTCTGGAGACAGACAGAAAGCTCGGGGAGGGGGGGGGGGTGTAAAGGGGGTGAGAAAATAGTCGATACATTTTTATGGCAGTAATCCTACAGTAATAGCCTACTAAAATTTAAGATGAATCAAAAGAACCTGAACATGACGATACAAAGACAACATTACTCATCACTATATTATACTTGTCTTAAGTACATATTATACCGTTAACACCTGAATTATTCATACCCTTAGCAAGTTTTGTAAATTTTTGAGTACCGTTATGGGAAAAACTGAGTTGTCTCAATTTTTGTTTCTTGAGAACGTGACATATTAAAACTTACAAGTCCACCTTTAATTAATTCAGATTTACAAGGGGTTATCATGTAGGCCTACCTATTTATATCTTCATAACCCCGTTTTAATTGCCTCTTCCTCATTAGTGTAATACCTAGTCCGTCTTAAAATAGGAATCCAATTGATCACGTAATACACCATTATTGTTCTCTTAATTAATTGGCGTCTATAGATGCGCAAACACCCCAATCATCCCCATGATCTAAATATAATATTGTCTCGTAGGTTTTCATTACAAAAAAACAAAAAGGTTTCTTCTTCAACAATAGATTATTAATGACTATCTAGGCCACCGTGTTTACCCTATTGGTGACAATTGAGTCGATTTCATTTTTTGAATGGAATAAAGGACTTACCTCACCAAGTCGGAGACTCCACAGTATTCTCTCTCTCTCCCTCTCTCTGTCTGTCTCTCCCCTCTCTCCTTCTTTGTATGTCTCCCCCACCCATATCACCCCCTCTCTCTCTCTCTCTCTCCTTCTTTAATAAGTCTAACGTCTCCACAGTACATCACCTCTCTCTCTCTCTCATCACACTCTTGTATCATAAATTGGTCAGTTTAATATGTAAGTTCATGATTATATCACATCTTCCTTCACACTTTTAAATGCTAACTTTATTGGAGGAGCTCGCGCCTTTTAATGTTTATTGAAACAGATATATGGCGCCATACAAATGCTGTGAATAATCATCATCATCATTGTCGTCATCATCGTCATCATCGTTATCATCATCGTCATCATCATCATCGTTATCATCGGCATCATCATTTCAAGGCTCCGACTCGCAGGCCTAGGTTTAAAACCAGCTGGCTGATCTTACTTTCACATTCTTACTGTCCGAACCTCGCGAGTCTTCTCATTCTATTGTATCCCAAGTTGGCCACTCGGTATTCAAATTTGCATTTTCTTTTCTTTTTTTAAATCTTTAAATATAAATTTGAAATCCAACTACCACATAAGTCTGTGAATATTGATGTGCATCCCCTCTTTCTTTTCTCTTCTTTCTTCTGTCTTTTCCCCCTTTTACCAATATATTGTTCCTCCATATTTGTATTATTATGTATCCTTTGAGGGTAGTCATACTATCAAGCTTTGCTTATTTTGTCAACCCTCCTGTTTGATGTTCTCGATTAGTTACACCCAGCCTTACTTTATTCTACATATATTCTTTTGTCATGTGTAAATTTGCAATATTTGTTTGTTATATATTTGTAAAAATGCAAAAGAAAAAGAAAATCAAACAGAAATAAATAAATCAAATCAAATCAAATCAAATCATCATCTCCCGGGTTCGAGGCTCATTCAACATCATTGCTTGATGCACGGTCACCTTGAACGATCAACTTGATACCACCGCTAGATGGCAGCATACGGAATTTATGGACCGACAATACACACCAGATAAATGCTCACACTGTTTTGCAATCCCATACCGATAGAAATTGTGCAATGAAATGAAGCTAGGTATAATTTATTTTGCACCATCTATCCTCTCTGACAAAATAAATCTGCCTTTGTCGAATTTGTGTTTTGGTGAATGAATCGAAATTCACAGAAATATAAATACACAATATGAAAGAATGAAGTACAGGTAAACAATAATATTTGACTAGCTATTTTACGTTTAGAGTAAAGAAGTGTCTCCCCATGCGGAGAGCGAAAATCTCAATGGATTAAAAAAAAATAGGTGGTGATTTTGGAGTATGACCATGCCAAACCGTGTATCATTCTAATTTCCATATAATATGTCGGTAGAGTATTGGTACGTGTTGTTGTATACAGGCCCCTACATTTTATTTTTGATTTGTTACAATAATCGTATAACTCAGCCTTACGGCTGCGGCGTGACAGATTTTTGAACAAATATACATTGTTATAATTACATACACTTTTTATTCTTACTATAATTCAAAAAATCAACTTTGCCTTTGTTGGCATTATGCCCATTTATTTCTGAAGCATCATGATCAAAGACATGTGTTGAAGCGGTCGGTGAAAGAATATAAGTTAGAGAAGGAAGATTGTGAAGAAATAATGAAAACAATGATAACAAGACATGTCTTTGATTGGTTTAACAGTGTTGAACAATGGATGGCTCAAAACTTTATTTCATATTCTCAGTGACAAAGCAGAAACAAATGGCAAGAAGTGGAAACTCCAACAAGTAACAAAATCATATATCATGCATGAACAGAATCGTTTCATTAGTCCTGGGCCCAGTCATATAAAGACTTGTGATTGATCCAAATCAATCGCAAGTCCTCCAATCAATCACAAGTTTGCAGTCTCCTATCTCTTATGTATATAGTTGCGATTTATATCAATCGCAAATAAGTTGCAATTAATGTCAACCCTTTATAAGACGGGGCCCTAGATACCAATACTGCAATTTCCTTTATTCTAAACACAATGAAATGAAAAGTGATTAAAACGAATAGGAACATAAATACATAATAAATAAATTACGATCTTCAAATGCTGGAATACTTATTATATAAAATAACACATTTTTAGTTCCATTTATATGTATGAAATGATTACAAAGATTATTTCAAAAACATAGAATCAGAGATAATTTCAGAGTGTTTCGATACTTTGGCACAAAATAAAGTAGCTGGAAGACTCAAGTTTTTGAAAGGCACTTCTGATCCAATGACATTACTAAATTGATATCAGAATAATTTCAACAGAACACGGTAGGAAGCACTTTTGGCCTGAGTCAAGTTTTGCACCTTTAAAGAACATTTTTGGCAAACATTAATTGGTCAAAAATAAAAATAATACAAAGTTAGAAAGAGGTAAAAATGGTAGCTATTGCCGCCTGCAAAATTGCCAAAATAATAATTGCACAGAAAACGACAGTAGGAAAACAAAATATATACATACAAATCGATAAAATAAATAAATAAATAATGATAATAAATGAAGATAAAACCCCTATAGATTTATACATTTGCATAGCACATATAAGAACATCCGTGCCAAGATTAATATACACTTTATACATATATTTAACCTGTAGGAAAATGTACTACTGATGATATTGAACTTTTAAAGTCACAAAATATGAAATATGAGTGCATTAGGAGAACAAATCATGGCATAAAGATGAGAAAGCTTCAAAATAAACAAAATATTTTTTCAACAATGAAAGTCAAGAAGTCAAATACTATTTTACATATGAAACAAAGAACTTGTCCTAATTCCAAAATGTATTAGAACAATGATGCATGTTTATGCAATAGATGGCAGAACAGAATGTACAAGTTTGATAAGACATACAATTTTTTGATAAACCTGAATTTTGACAATATATTTACATCCTGAGAAACAACATAGAAAGTACATATCTATACAATATATACAATGTAATCAATCAAAGCATGTATATGTAAATTCAATTCTATTTGGTGCTGTTCATTTTCAATGACAGTAAAAAAGCAACACAAAACATAACAAATCTTTTAATGAAAAAACACAGGAGGATTTTGGCAAGTTGATCAAATTTCAAACATTTTGCAATGGAAGAAAATGTAAGCATAAACAAAATGAGGAACTGCAACAAAACAATATCTAGAAATCTGATAAGTAGCTGTGCATGTATCATGCCTACAGCGCACAATGGTGATAGATAAGTGACTGCTAAAAACAAAATTGAACAAAATGTATAACTAAAATTTCATAGGTTCTGTTGTGCATAAACATCTGTATCCAGCAGTTTCAAACTTTAAATAAATGTTATTTCAAGAAAAGACACTTTATGAAAATACCTTATATGTATATTAAATTAACAAACTTTAGTGTAAATATCTTAAATGAACCTTTTCAACCAAATTACAATAAATGAAATATATACAATATACACAAAGTTCATGTGTAAAGAACCTTTTTCAAACTTTACAACTATTATAATCTCATCGTCAACCAAGAAAAGACACTTTATGAAAATACCTTATATGTACAGTATATTACATAAACAAACTTTTCTGTAAATATCTGAAACAAACCTTTTCAACCAAATTACAATAACTAAAATATATACAATGTACATACAGTTCATGTATAAAGAACCTTTTTAAAACTTTACAACTACAGTCAAACCTGTCTACAGCGACCACCCAAGGGAAACACAAAAAGTGGTCTTCGTAGACAGGTGGTCACTAAAGCAGGTTTGACTGTATTATATCTCATCATCAACCCTTAATTATTGGCTCTCAGTAGACAAAGTCCTCATACTAGTCAGATGTGTTCAGAACGGCTTCTACCGTTGGCGATCTCATCACATCGATCTTGACCAGTTTCTTGCTGACGATGCTGGGAGGGCTGAACTTCGGTGTCAGCGCTGCCTCAGCTCTGGGGGAGGTGGTCGGTGATGAGAAGGGCGGTGTGAGAACTTTGCAGGGCTCGAGATCCCCTGCTGCCGCTTCTTCTGTAGTTTGGCCAACATATGAAAGAAGAAAAAAGGAGATATATCAGGACTCACATTCTGTATGTCTTTTTTCAATTTTAATGTTAAGGGAAGAAATGTAGAACTGGTATAGTTACTATAGATAAAATGAAGAGAGAGTGAGAGTGAGGGAGAGAAATCAAGAGAGAGAGAGAGAGAGAGAGATAGAGAGAGGAGGAGGAGGAGAAAGGGGAAAAGAATGGGACAGATTAGAAGTGAAAGGGGAGGGAAAGTGAGAAAGAGAGAGATAGATGAAATTCATTATGTTGAAGAAAGAAAAAATGAATAATAAGTTACAGCTGAACTATTTAAATAAGAGTTTCAATTTTGTGGTGGCATTATTCATTTTAAACGTTTGTTATATAATTGTTCTACTTTCTCCCCAATAGGAAAATAGATTATTCTTCTTGCTAGCATAGATAAAAGATATGATTAGTCTTCCTACTATCTTACGTGAACAACAATGCAATCTCTTCCTCTTTTTATCCATATATCATTAAAATAATAAAAGTCATTATAGATCATTATAATACATGGTGTACAACATTGTGATTTTTCTTACCAGTTGTTTCACAATCCCCTGAATTGTTGACATGACTTGCAGTGCTGGTGTCTGCTTGGTTGTCTGGGGTGGGGCGTGGTGAGATCTCCTCTGGGGTGCATGCTGGTGGGGGCGGGGAGACCAGTCTCTTTTGATCTATGGGGGTGGGAGGGGGGATCAATCATGAAAAAGACTTTTGACAAAAATAATACATTTACAATGGTCGTTATGAATGTATTTCTTTTTTCTTAACCTTAAGAATTAACTGTTTAAATAATTTAACCTACTGTATAATTGATTACCATTACCTTTCATGTCCGTACCTTTTCTATTGTACTTTGTCTATTTATCATGTATTTCATCTTTTGCACACGCTATGCCTTGAGCATTTGATTGTCAAGTGGATTTGGCGCCTTACAAATCTTATGTATTATTATCCCAAATACATCCATCAACCTAGTTTGCTTTTACTTGAAAATGAGTACGTGTCCTGATTAAATGCAAAATGTGAAGAGGGATTATATCTTTCCTTTCATTCTCCCCTTGGCTCTTCTTTTTTTTTTATCTATATTACTTTTTTCTCTTGCAGGAGAGAGGGGGGGGGGGGGACTTTGTACATACCTTTTTTCTTTCAAGTTTTTGGACCCTCCGATAGACCATTTTATTAAAAAGTAATCTCTGAATTACATTTTTGAATACATTTACAAATGAATATCATATAATACTTCAGAAGAAGATATAAATAATGAATATCAACTATAATAAGCGATGACTGAAAGCATAGCATATTGATAATAATAATATGATGATAATAATACTGTATATACAGAACATAGTTTAAAACAAGACAAATGCGACTGCGTCTCCTATATGCATCCGCCTTTATAAAACCAGTAATTTCAGAAATTGACCTCTGTGACCTATGACTTTTGACCTCATTACACCAAAAATCTATTCAGTTAAAGTTTGAAGTTCATATCTCAAAAGGTTCTTGAGATATCGCCATAATGAGGCCAATACCTGGAATTTCATAAGTTAACCTCTGTGACCCTTGACCCGCATTCTCCAAAATCCAATCAGATTATCTTTCTATGGTGATACATACTATCCTCCAGTTTGAAGTTAATATCTCAAGTGGTTCTTGAGATATTGCGATAACGAGCTCAATACATGGAATTTCACGAGTTGACCTCTGTGACCTTTGACCCTTGACCTACATACTCCAAAATCTAATCAGATTGTCTTTCCATGGTGAACCATACTAATCTCAAGTTTGAAGTTGATATCTCAAGTGGTTCTTGAGATATCGCGACAACGAGCCGAATACCTGGAATTTCATGAGTTGACCTCTGTGACCCTTGACCTTTGACCTACATACTCCAAAATCTAATCAGGTTGTCTTCCTATGGTGATACATGCTATCATTAAGTTTGAAGTTCATATCTCAACTGGTTCTTGAGATATCGCGATAACGAGGCCAATACCTGGAATTACATAATATTACCCCTGTGACCCTTGACCTATGACCTACATACTCCAAAATCTAATCAGATCGTCTTCCTATGGTCATACATATTATCCACAAGTTTGAAGTTCATATCTCAACTGGTTCTTGAGATAATGTGTTAACAAGGTCAATACATGGAATTTCATAAGTTGACCTCTGTGACCCTTAACCTTTGACCTATGTACTCCAAAATCTAATCAGATTGTCTTCCTATGGTCATACATACTATCATTAATTTTGAAGTTCATATCTCAACTGGTTCTTGAGATATCGCGATAACGAGGCCAATACCTGGAATTTCATAAGTTGACCTCTGTGACCCTTGACCTTTGACATACGTGCTCCAAAATCTAATCAGATCGTCTTCCTATGGTGATACATACTATCCTTAAGTTTGAAGTTTAAATCTCAAATGGTTTTTGAGATATCGCGCTAACAAACTCAATACAAGGAATTTCATAAGTTGACCTCTGTGACCTGTGACCTTTGACCTACGTACTCCAAAATCTAATCAGATCGTCTTCCTATGGTGATAAATACTATTCCCGAGTCTTAAGTTCAAATCTTAAATGGTTCTTGAGATATTGTGATAACGGTCAAACGGGACGGACGTATGGACAGACAACCCGAAAACATGATGCCTCCGGCACCACCTTCGGTGGCGGAGGCATAAAAATAAGTACATACTTGTGTGTAGACTTGACAGCAGATTACCTGGGTAATGAAGCACATTTAAAAATTAAAAAATCAACATCATCCTCCTTCTCTTCATCATAACAGAAACACACAATCTTTACCTGCAAGTTGCTTGTCAGCATCACCTCTCCCTCTCTCCGCTCTCTTCTCTCCATCGTTTCCCTCGTCGTCGTCGAGACCTATGACCTCCATGCTCCTACGAAGCTGCTCCTCAAAGGGCGTGTCGTCGTCCCCGCTGGCAGGCCAGAGCCAGGAGTCATCTGGATCCATCTCATCGGGGATGTCAAGGGGCGTGGCACTCATTCTTGGGCAATCTGTTGGAGAATTTATTTATTTTAATTATTTATTTATTCATTCATTCATATATTTATTTATTTATTCATATATATATATATATTCATTCATTCATTCCTTCATTCATTCATTCATTCATTCATCCATTCATTTATTTGTTTATTTATTTATTTATTAAAACATCTTTTAACAGGATAACATTGATCAGCTTGCAGGCTGTTTTACATAATAGTCCTGCATAAAGAAGGAAAATACAAATTTAAAAACTGCCAATAAGAGTATTTACTAGGAAAATAGCAGTTTTATACAAGCGGTAAAAATAGAAACAATATGAATAGGAAAAAACACATTAGGAAACAAGACAAATGCGACTGCGTCTCCTATATGCCTCCGCCTTTATAAAACCAGTAATTTCAGAAATTGACCTCTGTGACCTATGACTTTTGACCTCATTACACCAAAAATCTATTCAGTTAAAGTTTGAAGTTCATATCTCAAGGGGTTCTTGAGATATCGCCATAATGAGGCCAATACCTGGAATTTCATAAGTTGACCTCTGCATTGACCCTTGACCCACATTCTCCAAAATTCAATCAGATTATCTTTCTATGGTGATGCATACTATCCTCCAGTTTGAAGTTAATATCTCAAGTGGTTCTTGAGATATCGCGCTAACGAACTCAATACAAGGAATTTCATAAGTTGACCTCTGTGACCCTTGACATTGGACCTACGTGCTCCAAAATCTAATCAGATTGTCTTCCTATAGTGATACACACTATCATTAAGTTTGAAGTTTTTACATCTCCAGTGGTTCTTGAGATGCATGATAACAATCTCAATGTATGGAATTTTATAAGTTGACCTCTGTGACCCTTGACCTTTGACCTACGTGCTCCAAAATCTAATCAGATTGTTTTCCTATAGTGATACACACTATCACTAAGTTTGAAGTTTAAATCTCCAGTGGTTCTTGAGATATCATGATAACAATCTCAATGTATGGAATTTAATAAGTTGACCTCTGTGACCCTTGAACTTTGACATACGTGCTCCAAAATCTAATCAGATCGTCTTCCTATGGTGATACATACTATCCTTAAGTTTGAAGTTTAAATCTCAAATGGTTCTTGAGATATCGCGCTAACAAACTCAATACAAGGAATTTCATAAGTTGACCTCTGTGACCTGTGACCTTGACCTACGTACTCCAAAATCTAATCAGATCGTCTTCCTATGGTGATAAATACTATTCCCGAGTCTTAAGTTTAAATCTGAAATGGTTCTTGAGATATTGTGATGACGGTCAAACGGGACGACGTACGGACCTACGTACGGACGGACAACCCGAAAACATGATGCCTCCGGCACCACCTTCGGTGGCGGAGGCATAAAAACGGAAAGAGGGGGGGGGGGGGGGGGGGAATGGTTAGGCAATGGAATTCCAAATTTAGTCAGCTAAAAGATTGAATCTTCAGTGTGCATATCATACAAACAAACAGGAAAATAAGATCCATCTTGATTCACTTCAATTCAATTTTATTTTTGTTTCTAACAAAACATTACAAATCAATTATAATCATTTATAATCATTATGATAATTTACAACATAAATATATCATACATAAGATCTATACTTCTTTTTGTTAATGCTATGCACAGTGCAATTTTTTTTCACATCTTTTAAAATCCTTGTACTAATTAATACCTGATTGTGTAGTATGTGGCATACTCTGCTTATTGCGTTGCAGAGCTGCGGAGTCACTGGCACACCGCCTTGCACGCCGGTGGGCGTTGGCCTGTTCCAACATGGCGTATTCTTGTCTCAAGAGGGCACCAAGGCTGGTCACGTTGGATCGGAGGGTCTCACATTGTATCTCCTGTATCTTTGATTCGAATTTGTGTATGAGGTTCTGCACGCTGCCGTGGCCTCCGAACCACTCCTGTACTTCTTCCTTCTCGGCTTGTGTTAGATCAAGTCTATTACGATAGAAACATTAAAGACAGGTGTATAATCAGGGGGGCCATTTGTAGCCTTAAAATGAAATATTTTCAAAGCAAAAAATTCAAGTATTTTAGGCTTTTTATAAATTCCTCATTAAGAACATGAAATCTTCTTGATAATAGAAAATATGAATGATTTGTATCAACATTTTATGCCTTTTAAAACAACGTTATAAAATATTTTCATAGATGCTTACAGCTTACTATAATTGTGAAGTCCATACTTAGAGATAAGTTCAACTTTGGATCCTTGTGAAACACCCCCAGATTTCTATTTTATTACATGTATCAGTATATGAATAGAGATGCTAGTGTATTGAGGTCTCAAAAAAAACTATAACTCTTATTATGAGGCCTATCATTATCATCATCATCATTATTATCCTCATCATATTTATCATCATCATCATCATTATCATAATAATCATAATAAAAATAATAGTAGATATATTTTATTTTGATCATTATTATTGTTATTAATGCTAAATATATTACTCATTGCGGATATAGTATCGAAAATAATATCGCTAGTGATATTCGTTTGTCTCGCAATGTGGTCAATAAGGAATCTAAAAGATCACGACGTTTCGTATGCTACTGCGATACTTCGTCAGGTGATAAAAACTATTGTAAGCAAGGGTCTTTTATACTTTACGGGAGGACCGGCATTATTGTTACTATTTTATTATTATTATCATTATTAATAATGTCATTATTATTATGATTAGTTCATATCTTCATAAGATTTGCAGAGAGATCACAAATGTATCCTGCCATTCAAACAATTAAGGATAAAGGTACCAACGAATTCGGAATAATGTTGTTTAAAAGAATGATAACTGACATACACAAATAACCTGTTTAAAGCCAGAAAGTTATTAACTTTGTGTGAAACTAAATGATTCAATGCCCCTCTGACTCCAAGCAGATTATATATATCAACTTCTTAACATAGCATGTTAGAAAGTTTTATCAGGAGAGATAAAAAAATGATATCTCCCCCCAAAAGAAGCTCTTGTGGAAAAACTACAAAAATAACCTACAAGTGTCATGATTCCTTTCAAACTACGTACTTGGCAAGTGCTGAATGAAGAGGTGTATCACCCAAGAAATCATCCTCTTCGTCCCTTCTACCATCATCTCCATCTTCGTTCTCCTGAGGCTGAGGGACGCTCTCCAGGGAGGACTTGATGCCCTCATCCACGTTGACCTCTAGGGAGAGGTCACTCAGGAAAGCAGCTTCGTTAAGGGCCGAGGCTGCATGATGAGATGGAAGGAAAAATGTATTTTTGATGATGAAAATTCAGTGTCACAGCCCCATGGCTGAATAACTTTAGACCCATGTGCATATTGAGAATCAAATAGTAAAACAAATTCTTAAATACTATCTAGAACCTTGGTCAAATTGATGCTACAAGAAAGACATAGTGAATGGAAAGAGAGACAATGGTAGGTCACTGAGGAAAGCAGCTTCGTTAAGGGCCGAGACTGGTGAGATTGAAGTAAAAATTGTATATTTTATGATGAAAACTGAGTGTCGTAGCCCCATGGCCCATATGCATATTGACAATTGAATAGCATAAATATTTCTTAAATACCATCTAAAACCTTGGTCGAATTGATGCTACAAAAAGACATCCTGTATGGAAAGAGCTTCATTAAGGGCCGATACTGATGAGATTGAAGTAAAATTGTATTTTTTACGATGACAATTCAGTGTCGTAGCCCCATGGCTGTATAAGTTTAGACCCATATGCATATTGACATATGAATAGCATAACAAATTCTATCTAAAACCTTGGTCGAATTGATGCTAAGAGCCGAGACTGCATGAGATTGAAGTCAAATTGTATTTTTTCATGATGAGAATTCAGTGTCATAGACCAATGGTGAATAAATTTAGACCCATATGCATTTTGAGAATCGAATAGCATTCATATTTCTTAAATACTATCTAGAACCTTGGTCAAACTGAAGCTAAAAGAAAGACATAGTGAATGGAAGGAAAGACAATGGTAGATCACTGAGGAACGCAGCTTCATTAAGGGCCGAGACTGATGAGATTGAAGTAAAATTGTATTTTTTATGATGAAAATTCAGTGTTCATAGCCCCATGGCTGAATAACTTTAGACCAATATCCATATTATTGCCAATAAGCCAGTTCAGAGTTGCAGTCCAAGCATGAGCAGATAAAGGTCATTGCAGACCAAATTGTAAAATGCATGGAGACAAAATACTGGATATATAAAATATACAAATTACTGCTCATAAAAGTTATGTAATCATTATTCATTTATGCACAAGCAGTGCACTCCATGATACACAGGTGGAAGTATTCTTTGAAAAGGGGAAACAAAACCTATCTATGAAGCACCTCCATTGCTGTAGGAGTGATTATTTCAAAATGTACAAAGTGGGACCTCTTCAAGGTCTGTGCATATTATGGGTCATTTGGGACATGTGTTAACCGTGAACTGGTTTATTAAATACTATCTAGAACCTTGGTCAAATTGATGCTAAAAGAAAGATATACTGTATGGAAAGAGAGTCGATGGTAGATATGCAAAGAGGAGAAGGTTAGTGGACATATCACAGACACACACTTAATTGTAATCTTTAGTTCTGGTGATGGAGTTTTCGAATAAAATGTGTAGAATATGTTCCCAAATTGTTCCACTCTCATCAAATTATTAGTATCTTGCTATGGATCAACTGATAAAGAAATTTTTAGGGACTTACCAAATCTACATGACTTCATACCTGGGTTTTAACAAATTGAAATGAAACAAAAACAAAACACTATCAGCAGGGGGGTGTTTCACAAAGACTGAGATCGTCTGTAAGTTGGACTTAACTATGGCAGGCCGTTCATGCCACTGTTTGCTCTTACCATTTACTGGCATTGGTCTCTGAAGGGACGTATAAATCGTGGTCACAAATCTACATAATTTACATTTTTGGATAGTTCATTATTGAAGGAAAAAATATTATCTAAAGATCATAATTGAGAGACAGATAGTGAGAGCAACCAGTGGCATGAATGGCCTGTCATAGTCAAGTCCAACTTGAAGTCGATCCAAGTCTTTGTGAAACATCCCCCAGGACTCTTTTAAAGAGGTTATTTCACCATAATAGAGGGAACTCCCTGCAGTCACATCACCTTCTTCACGTCCATCCTCCTGGCGTTTCCTTGACTCTGTATTGATGCCAAGGTCACATGGAGATGTGGGTGAATGACCAGACGTCTCAGGGAACACCATCTCTAAGTTCGCTGTCAGCATCTTCTGAACATCGACGTATCTCCCCTCCTTGATGAATTTCCGATCGTCCTCATCATCCTCAGAGGCACTTCCCACGTCCTTCAGTATCAGCCCATCAATTTCAATCTCACCTGGTTCAAAGTCGTTTCCATCATCATCTTCTGTTGAATACAAGATCATTCTCCCCTCGCTGACTCAAAATGTAATTTGATATATTATATTGTGCCTTCTCATGCTTATTTCCTTTCTAATGTGCATTTCTCTTTCCTTATCTTCTTCTTAACCCCACATGCAGCTCATCATTTTGTATCATTTTCTGTACCCCCGATCTCTCACTTCTTTTTGTCATTGTCTACTCTGTATTATGACCGTGTTCTTCTATCTTTGTCGTGTAAAGAATGGTCTTGTCCCTTTCTCGTCTCAGTTGGCATCCCCCCTTTTTCTTTCCCCTATTTTGTAGTTCTTTTTGTAGTTACGGATTAGTTAATTGAATTACTCATTATTCCTAAGTATCATTTGAGGTGTTCACACTTGTACAAGCATTGCTTTTTAGTGGACCCCTCTGTCTCCAACATGTATTACTTACATTTGTTTTAAATGCTTATAATTGATTTGTAATGTTTTGTTGGAAACATGAATAAATTGAAATTGAAATTGAAAACGGAATCATCTGTACCCTGAGAGGTTCCTTCGGGGCTTGTTTCTTCTGCTCCATTTTTGTTTCCGCTTCCTTCACCAACCCACTTGACTGGATCAACGTCCACTTGGTCCTCAGGTTCAGGGTCGTCTCCGTGGTAGGACTGGAAGTCGATGTCGAAGGACTCCTGGGCGGCGGTGCTTCCTTGGGCGCTGTCGCAGTACTCCGCCATGAGGTCGGAAACCTTGGGAGCCAGGTCCAGCTTGAAGGCATCCTCCAGGATCTCCATCATCCTGTTCTTGCAGCTGTCATCGGAGGATGTGGAAGACCCAGTCTCTTCCCTTTCTTGGCAAGCATCTAAATGATGTAGTTTTGTAGTTACGGACTTGTTAATTTAATTACTTATTATTACTAAGTATCAATTGAGGTGTTCACACTTCGTTCCTATTTTCACGAAGTGACAGTAGTGAGGAATATCCGCACGCAAAGTGTATGCGATTTTCATTCACTACCGTCATTTCGTGAAAATAGGGACGACTTGTACAAGCATTGCTTTTTAGTGTACCCCTCTGTATTTCTACATTTGTTGTAAATGTTTATTATTGATTTCTAATGTTTTGTTGGAAACATGAATAAATTGAATTGAATTGATAAATATAATTGACTTTAATATATGGTGCTTACTATACACATTCATTCTAAGCACTTAACATAACTTATACATGACTTAACAAACTAAATACAAAGAAGAATTTACATGTTAGAAATGAAAATGCTGAGAACATTTATATGAACACTTAATACAAAAACAAAAACAAAGTCGTGTGTCATAAATTTTGAATTACAGGCTGATAGTATAGTGTACAACTAGGTTTTGGGATTTAATGTGTTAAATAGGTACATTTCTCTTCTTTTAAGTGTCAAGAGTTTCAGAGTCATGGACCTTCCTGCACTGCTCCAATTCTTTCTACCTTGTTTTTCTGTTGACAGCACCTTACATGTAACAGTGGAAGACTGCTTCCTCACAGCACCTGATGCATGTACCATCCCTCTTGCAAAGTGGCCATTCTGAAGACCAATGCAAATCTCTTCCAAGTTGGTCCCAGCTCTACCAGAAGGCATCTTTCTCTTCTCCGCTGCAGGCCTACTCCCCTCACTGGAGCTCCTCTCCTCCTCGATCTCTATCAGGTCGTGGGGTCGTACGTCCTCTTTCTTCTTGGACGAGGTCAGCTTCCCTGCCTTCTCGTCCACGTAGAGGGTCAGAACGGGGAAGGTGGAGTCAGAGAGCTGGCGCCTGCACCCGTCAACTTCAGCTTCTGCATCTTTTTTAATGATAATAATAATAATATTGGATATTTATATAGCGCACATATCCACCATGCATGGTGCTCAAGGCGCTCCAACTATTACCCCGGCTGTGCTAGGCAGCCGATTTCGGCGCTCACAGCATTCAAGGAATTGCTTCCTTACCGGTACCAATTTAACACCTGGGTGGAGAGTGGCAAATGTAGATTAATACCTTGCCAAAGGACATTAGTGCCGTGGCGGGACTCAAAAAGTTGATGAGCACTTGTAAGACGTACAAGCTGGCAACAGAAATCATCTTACATGATCGATATTACGAACAGACGAAGCCGTACAGTAATATCTATGACGGATTGGTTGGTTCATAATAAATCCTGATATACAACAGAGCCAACATACACTATCAATGAGCCAAAACCTTCTACTGTTACTATTGCATACACCTCAAGAGCTCTTGGTGTATCTGCTAGAATAATGAATTCACTCAGCAAATCAGAAGAATCAGAGAAACACAAAACATGACATTGTTTTGTTTTTTAACAGTCTACTTTGACATCTTCATAAGATAACTCAAGTTCACGAGGCAAGCGGTCTAGAATAAATACCGCAGTGACGACATTTTTCGCTGAGATTATTTTTTCACAAGATTGAATGGCACAGGGACTTTAAAGCCCCACTGCACTACTTATAGCTACTTGCGCCCTCTATATATCAAACAATGCCTAATTGGTGCCTGTTGGTCCCCCATGATCCCCTTTTTCTTATGTTAATTGAGAGCTGATTTGATGATATAACCACCTGTCAGTGACCTTGCAGGGTGGTCTTATCCCCCTGGCCAACTAATGCAGAGGGGCTATACATTACATGTACTTTTAGACTTGGACTTCTATTTTTATATCTTCATAAGATAACTCAAATTATCAGAGCAAACGGTCTAGAAGAAATACCAGAGTGAGGAAATTTTCGCTGAGATTATTTTTCAAAGGATGGAATGACATGGAGAATTATAACTACATGTATCTTCATACTTGGACTTCTACCTTAACATCTTCGTGAAATAGCTTTTTAAAAGAAGGACAACGTAGCTACCATCGATCATAAAATACTTCTCTACAAATTGAACAATTACGGAATTCATGGTAGGGCCTTGGAGTGGTTCAGAGGCTACCTAACGTACCGCAAGCAATTTGTGTGTATTAACGACCAATGTTCTTCTATGCAAGATGTAGATTGTGGTGTTCCACAGGGCAGTCTACTGGGCCCACTTTTATTTATTACCTATATAAACGATATCCGAAATTCCTCTAATATCCTTTCCTTCCTCTTATTTGCAGATGATTCGAATGTGCTCTTCTCACATGCAGATCCTGATATTTTGGTCAATACACTAAATATTGAATTAGACAAATTGTTACAATGGATAAGAGCTAATAAGTTATCATTAAATTTACAAAAAACAAAATGTATGCTCTTCAGCAATTCCATAGGTAACTTACCACATAATGTTAAACTAGATAATACTGACATAGAAGCCGTCACTTCAATGAAAATTTTAGGTCTGATAATAGACGATAAACTCTCATGGAAATGTCATATTGATAGCATTTGCCAAACAATCTCTCGCAACATAGGGATTGTAAATAAGGTTAAGTTTTTCTGCCAACCTCCTCCCTACTAATGCTACTCAACATTAATTTTGCCCTACTTAAATTATGGTATTATTGTTTGGGGTAATACATACGATTCTTATCTTCATAGAATACTACTTCTACAAAAAAAAGCTATGCATGTTATTTGTAACACTTCCTGGAGATCTCATACTGACGTTTTATTTGTTGAAAATAATGTGTTGAAAATAAATGATTTATATCGTTATAGCCTCGGTCAGTTTATGTACCAGTTAAATAATAATACGCTACCATCAGCCTTCAATTTAATATTCATCAAAAATAAAACTATACACAAATACCCTACGCGCCAATCTGAAGAATTTCATCTGCCATTAACTAGAACTTTACTTGCTATATCCATATTCACTTACGCAGGCCCGAAGCTATGGACCATTCTTGATGTTAGCATCAAGAATGCCCCCAGTTTAAATTCTTTTAAATTCAAATTAAAAAAATATTTTTTGCGTAATTATCAAGCGTTAGCTCTCTCTCTTTAAATTTATTTAACTCAATAAAATACATTTGGATATTTTGATTCATTTTGTACTGGCCATCCGTATTCCAGTCGGCCCGTGTTGTGTTGTGTGTGTTATAAGTTAGAGCCCTGCCCTCTCTCGTTGTCTCCCTTCTTTCCCTGTCCCTTTCACTCCTTGTATGTTATGTTTCATTGGTTTATGTATTTGTGCGTACCTTTATTATTAATATACTATTTTTGCAACTATAAGTTATAGGGGGCTGCAATCTACAAGCCCAGCTTTCCAGCAGTCCCCTCCATGACCAACCTGTTTTATATGCCTATTGTACACTGGACCAATTACAAATATATTGTTGAGTTTCATTGTTTTACTATGTACAATGCAATACCAAGTACTTTATATATTTTGTTGGAAATGGAAATAAAAGAAATGAAAATGAAATGAATGAATGAAATGTAGATGAATAAAAAAAAAAAAGTGAAGCCTTACACCAATCAGCTCCTTTTTTTAAATAGAAATTGAAGGACAGAGGCCATAAATATTTGTTTGTTGAAAACTCTTTACTTTAGTATCTGATTGGTTAAACAATGTGGTCCATACCCACTACACAAGAAATGCTGATAAATTCCATCATTGGAATGCTTCGTCCAATATAACCGATTCTCTTCGTTATGTTGGTCCAAAATGTGGAATTCCCTACCTCCATTTTTACAATCTGTCGGATTTAATAATGCTTTAAAAAGACTTTACAAGAAACATCTTCTCTCTCTTTATAACGCATAATTTATTTTAAGACCACACCTATATTACTAATACTCCTCCTTTTTATTTTTCCTTTTTTTTTTCTTCTTCAAGTATATTTTATTATTACTTCTGCGCCTGGTGCATTCAATTGTCAAGCCTTACTGGCTTATACGGATGCACCATTTTCCATTTATATTTTGAATGCTGTTATGTCAATTTATATGTAATTTTGATATTGTTACATGTTATGAAATTACATATTTTATCTTTGTATATATTGTCATGATGATGGAATTAATTTCAATCCAATTCAATTCAAAATATCTTTCTCTTGTCCATTGTCCTTGGGTTGAATAACAATTCTTCTTTCTAAAATCATCTTCACGAGATAGCTCTAAACTTATCACATCAACGTCCCTAAAAGAAAACAAGATGGTCGAGTTTCACACCAATTCATAGCAACAAAAACACAGGATGAAGAGATATATACTACAATCAACGCGTCTTTTAGTTTCTAATTTAGCATCTTCATAAGATAACTATGTCAGGGGAATGTTTCACAAAGACTAAAATTGACTTTAATTTTGACTTAACTATGACAGGCCGTTCATGCCACGTTTTATCTCACCATTTACTGGCATTGGTCTCTCAAGAGAGAAACAAATCATGGTCACAAATCTACAATATTTATATTTTTTTATATTTTATTATTGAAGGAAAAAATATCTAAAGATTCAAAATTTCTAAGGTTTTTTTCTTCTAATTGTACATCTGGTTCAAGACTTTTTAAGGGCTAAATCGCCTACCGTAGTAAAAGTCCAAGTCTTAAATATAAATTAAGTTTACAATGCAATTAACTTTTTTTCTTGAACAATGAACTATCAAAAATGTAAATTCTGTAGATTTGTGATGTCCCTTGAGAGGCCTATGGTGAGAGCGACCAGTGGCATGAATGGCCTGCCATCCTTCAAGTCCAACTTAAAGTCGATCTTAGTCTTTGTGAAACACCGCCCTAGATGTTTTTTTAAATGTGTGTCGGAGCAAAGGAAACTTTATGCTTACTATCTTCAACATCCCTCTGTACTTGCATGACATCTTTACTTTTAAGTGTATCCCGCTGAGTTATGTCCTGCTCCTGTAGGGGTGAATAGTGAACAGAAAACAAGGTAAATTGGTAATTGTTGATCAGCCAAAGAAAAAAGTTATATTATCAGTAGAGCCTGTGATTAGGTGTTTTTTGGTAAAATTGGTCTGTGGTGCAAGTGGAGAATGTTGTAATAAATTGCATTTGTAAAGTATTAACAATAAAGCATTTCAAATGAAATGATACAATTGCTTGTTAAAAGGCATGCTGAAACACACTGTGAAAGATATTGTGAAACATATTTTGAAATAGTAATTTTGGAAATATAGATGCATACCATAATTAAATGAAAGTAATTTGTCTGATTCAATAGACTATTGATGTCAATGCAACACATATGGAATGCACATTGTTTATCATAGAGGAAACAGACTCCACATGTTATTAGCATAATCTTCTGCATCTCCTCCTGTTCTTGGAATTAGTTTAAAGCCTGCCTGTACTAGTTTGGCCAGGGGGATTAGACTTCCCTGTGTAATCACTGGCAGGTGGTTATCTCATCAAATCAGCTCTCAATTAACACACAAAAAAGGGGTCACGGGGGACCACCAGGCACCGATTAGGCAAAGTTTGCTATATAGAGGGCGCAAGTAGCTATAAGTAGTGCAGTTGGGCTTTAAGGAAGAGATGCAAGAAAGGATTTGATATTCCTACTTACCCCATGCTGGACGAATCTAAAGCATGTGGCTATGGGGGTCCAGTCAATGTTTTGAAGCCGTTGGAAGAAGTTTGCAACGTTTTCAGGAATTCTTGGTCTGAAGCGACGTTGAGAAGATTCCGTGAACCACCTCCTCCTTCTCCACTGTCTCCCTCTGCGCTCTGGAAATCTGGGGTGTGAGAGATAGAAAGATAGAGGTGATCAGAGATAGAGAGAGAATAAGAGGGATAGATGGGAGACGAGTGGGGAGAGATTAGGGAGAGAGAGAGAGAGGGAGAGAAGGTGGGAGGGAGAGAGATAGAGAGTGGGAAGGAGATAGAGAGAGGGTGGGCGGGGGGGGGGGGGGGAAGAGAGAGAGAGGAAAAGATAGATAGAGAGAGAGAGAGAGAGAGAGAGAGGAAAAGATAGACAGAGAGATAGAGGAGAGAAGAGATACACAGGGAGAGATAAAGAGAGAAAGAGAGAGAGAGAGAAAAAGAGAGACGGACAGAGAAAGAGAGAGAGAGAAAAGATATATAGACAGAGAGAGAGAAAGAGGGAGAGAGATGGGGGGGGGGGGGGGGGGTTACGTATGCATATAAGTGTATTTAATTTTTAAATTTAGGTCAATTCCACTCACTTTCAGAGGACTGTGAAACCACAAACTCTTGTTCTATTAAGATGGAATTCTCACAAATTTTCATTTTCACAGAAAGAAATCAAATGCAAGTGATTAGTAAAACTGTGTGTTCTAGCTGTCACTTGTGATTAAATCAGTTTGTGGCTTGATACTTGCGAATCTAAACCGCATGTAATATTCACTTACATCGTATACATGTGATATTTTTGGTATTTTACAATACTGCATCTTCTTTGTCCCATACTAAAATAACACCAAACTATAAGAGAAGAAATCTCATACAAACAAAATTAGACTTCTTTATAATCGTATCAATTCTTATCCAATAGACAACAAGTGTTTAACATACAGTATAATCGCCTCCGTGTGATTATGAAAACAAATAGGAGCAAAAAGGAAACTACTTACTGCCGAACGTTGTCCATGAAAGCATTCCATCTAGACCTCGTCTGTCTGCTCAACGTCTCGTCACCAACCGTACCGATAGCATAGAGTTTCATCACCTCCAGAAACTTCCTCATCTTAAACCTTAAAGGTAATGCAAAGTTTTGGTAAATTTTGAAAATTGGGTGGATAGTGAATCTTTACAATTTTGATATATTTGGATGCCCCTGTGGATGTATTATAAGCACTAAAAAAATTACCCCCTTAAACACTTCTGTTTTTGAGAAAAATTGAATATAAAAAATTTCCGGTGCTCCCGGTGAATTTTGATGAATTTCAAATAGCGCCTATGGCCGTACAATGGTACCTGCGACCATGAAAGTCTCAGAATATGTAGTTGTGATATATCATTTCCAAACGGGAATAGCTAATTGGTCGATTTTAGTCAAGAAGCATCGTTCCATAGCTAAATTAATATCTTGACCTTGAGAGGGAGCTATACAACATAAAGAGTTTATTATTTATAATTTCATAACTTTAGAGTTGATTTCAACCGCGACAACGATCAATGAATATTGTAGGAACGCATATGTTTCCAATATGTTAATTTGAACCAAATTCATGACCCCATACCAAAACTTTGTAATACCTTTAAGCAATTGTATTTTAAGAATGATATTAGTTTGCTTATTATTGTGTTGTGTATTACTCTATTCATCTATAGGTAGGGCTTCATACTTACTTCCTTATTAGTGATTTGTGATAGTTACATTTGAGGGCTGCAAGCACTTCAACATTTTTCTTACCCTGCATACCTCCTGTATATTAAATCTATAATTACAGTTGATTCGGCATGCCTTAATTCCTTACATCTTCTACATGTGTATATTGCAAATTTGTATCAATTTGTATTCAAACTCATGGAAGCAGTGAAAGAACGAACCATCACCTTACTACCATATTATAATCTCTACATAGAATAACTCATTTAGGTTTGGTTAGTCTCTGTAAGGGCTTCGTCTCTGTTTGGTTCCTTCTAATGTTGGAAATAAATCATTTGATATTTTGCATTTTTTACATGTGCTCTTATTGTAAAAGTTATTTTCTACCTTTGTTTTATTGTAATATTCCTTACTGCATTGTGAAGTGATATTCAATTTATCTGTGATTTTATCTTTTTTTGCAAAGTGAAATAAAATGTTAACATCTATTTGATTGAATTCAATCTAAACTATAAATTTGAAAAGAGGAAACACATCAAACCTTTTATCAATTTCTTCCTGATAGGAGATCCAGTCTCGAGGGAGGAGCCCACGGTTGTCATGGTGATTGATGTTTCCACCGGCTTCGGCCAGGAGGCAGAGGATGCTGGGAGAGCAGGAGAGGCAAGCAGCGTGCATGGGGGTGCTACCGTCATAGCACGGACTGGAATATCGTAAGAAATAGGTATTTTAGACTGAAAATAAGTTAACACTTATAAGGTTCATTTTCATTGTCCATTTATTGATGGAAATTTGTGGTATTTACAAGGTATATGGATACAAAAATAATGGTAGGCATATGTATATATATATATGCATTCATACAGAAATGCACTCAATGAAGCACTAAATTGTATCAATTTTCACTTAAATCCAGTACAAATAATTCTTAACATTTTTATTTGGATTTTTATCATTTATTTTGATATTTGAACGATGTCAGGGAAATTTAATGACATGAATCATAGAATTAAAGTGTGAGGCGAAAGATTGATAACAGAAAGAATTGAGCTAAAGAGAGTAGAGAGAGAGAGAGAGAGGGAAAGAGAGAGGGGATAGAGCAAGGGAGAGAGAGATAGAGAGGAAAAGGAGAAAGAAAAAGAGGGGGAGTGAGAGAGAGAGAGAAAGGGTGGGAGAGAGAGGGAAGAAGAGAGAGGAGAAGAAAGAGGGAGATAGAGAGAGAGAGAGAGAGAGAAAGGAAGGAAGAGAGGAGGAAAAAAGAAAGAGAGAGAGGAAGAAAAAAGAAGGAAAAAGAATGCTTAATGTAGAGAGACTTACTGATTTGGATCGGCCCCTGATGACAACAGGAATTTCACAGCTTTCTCCTTGTTATGCAAAGCAGCTACAAACAATGGACTCTGGCACTGCTCATTCACTGCATCTGGGTTGATACCTTGAGAAATATAATATTTACAATTGTGGGTTAAACCATGGACGGTAACAATGAATTGAGACATAGAAATATTGTAATCTAATAAAGAAATTACTTTTTTATCTTTATTAATCACGCTTGATTAAACTAGTTGCTGGGTTTCGATTGCATTACTACATGTATAAACTGTGTCTGTAGGTAGTCTATATAGTATTTTTCTATAAAATTATTTAAAAAAACATTAAAAAACACTTCCCTACTAAAAAGCAAAACAATCTACTGATTCTATTTGTCAAAATAATGGATTACAAGAAGATGTGTATTTTAAGGAGACAAAATTTGTCTTATCATCATTTGTTATGCAGCATAGAGATACACATCCAAATGAACCCGTATGTTTTTAAAAATTGATATACAGTGTGCATACAGCAATGATAAAGTAAATAAAAGGTTGCTGCTCCCAATACATGATCTAACGACCCAGTATGTGATCTTACGACTTACTAAATTCTTAACCTAATCATAAAATAACAGTCAGGTAATTATTGATTAAATACAAGATAAATTATCCTGCGACTTACCTGACTTGCAGAGCCTTCTTAGTTTTCTTGCATTTCCCTTCCTTGCAGCAAGATGAAGCTTAAGGTTGGTAGTGAAATCCTTGGGGTACTCTGACTCACAAGCCTCGTCCTCCATCATGGCAAAGACTTGGAAAACTTGGATAATGATGATAGATCTAGAAATACATTACTTCAATGTTTAAGTCGATATTGAGGCATAAAGATATCCTTATTTGCCCTTCCAGGTAACGCTATCTCTCTGATATGGACCGTGCTTAATGTTTTATTGTTTAGGGTCTACTTTACTTAGTTAGATCCTAGGCCTAGATCTAGACTTAGATAGAGTCTATTATGAGCCTAACATTTTTAGAATCTTACTTAGATCTAGAACTCTTTCTTTACCATACATTTAGATCTTGACCTAGACCTAGACTACTTGTCTTGTTTAATCTTTAGATCTCGACTCAACTCAAATTTTAAACAATGTTGCAACTTGCAAGTTGCATTCATGATATTGATATGATTGATATTGATACCATGACTTTTGAGACTAGATTTTATTTTAACAACGTTAAACTAGACTCGATCTAGATCTAAGTTATAGGTAGGGGTCTATAGTCTATTCATTTCATGCACAAAATCTTGGTTTTTCATTTTCTTCCTCTTCTTATTCAGTTATTGAACATGATGAAGTTCTGTTCTTTTGTCTTTTCTCTCGAGACTTGACTTCATTTCCTTCTTCTTCCTCCTTTTTTATTTTTATTTCCTCGTTCTTTTTGGAAATCTTGTGAACTCCAACTACTACTGTCGGTCTCCGGACAAAGCTAACTGAGAATAGATAGCCTAGATCTAGTCTAAGAAGTAAAGACGACTACAACTTTGACACTCGTGACCAGTACCAAGTGATCTCGGCTGCGGCGGCGGCCGCGAGGACTCAGCTAGCTCTCCCTGACGACAGGAGCCCGATCTCAGACTCAGTCAAGCCAGACAATGAGACATAACAGTGGCAGTGCATTTTCTCGAAGATATCTACAATCTGATAAAACGAAATCGTATGGAACGGCTGCTCTGTAACCATGGCCTACCTTTTCTTTTCCGCTGTATAATTGTCCAAGATTGCTTCACGGTTTTATTCTGCAGCTAAACATAGGTGGTTTCGGATCAAAATTTAACCTTTTTCGGTCATCTTCGATCGACCCAAAATCAGCAAAATCTCGGAAACTTCCAGCCAATCAGCTAATTGATACCTGTCCAACCCTTGTCGACAGGTGGCGTCAACATTTTGATTGTACATTTTTACGTTACATAAACACGGCCAGCTGGAGCGGCCTTGATATCTCAGATCTGCTACTTAATACTCTGTTGATTTTGTTCATTCTTTCAAAGCACTATTGGCGCTTATGAATGTGCAGTTAATCATCGTTCATCGTAACTAGGTAAGCATGTAACTGAAACCATGTCATGCATTTTACAAAGTGCAACTATCAATATTTATATTTGCAACTGCAGCCGCGCCGCACTTCGCTGCCACTTTCACTGGTCACTTGGCCTTGCTCGGCCAGCGCTGCGGGGAGCTGGAGTTCGGATCTCGGTCAGCAGACCTCGTCTACAGAGTTTTCCCCATTACGGTCTCTATTGTACAGCGCTTCTTCGTGTACCGTATTCATTATCTATCCGCCATTGATGATAATTGATATGCATTGATGCACAAATTGAAAGTCACTTATCACGAGACGGTGTCAGTGTGTGCCTGGACTAGTTTCAGTTTACAGTCTAACAGTTACAGAGCAGAATTATTATAGCCGGGTACGTCTCTGACTCCTGCTCAGTGCTCTTAATCTTAATGACTTAATTAGGACCTAGAGTCTATGCAAGTTATAATATATTACAAGTAAAGTATAGATCTATGTTATGACTGAGTGTGATGTGTGCCTAATTGAGTCTAGTTTTAATTCTAGTGTTGGAGAAATGTGAACGCGGTGAACTGACTGACAGGTTGTTCACTAGCTTGTTTTGTTTTGTTTTTGTCTGATCTTTTTTTGTTATATAAACTAAAGCCAAGTTAAACTTAAAGGCAAGTTTATAGACTAGTCAGTATGACAGTATCACTATCAGCTGATGAGATTATATTCTAATTATCATTCTTGGATTCCCAACATGACATTTAACAGAAAAAGAAAAGGAAAAAAAATCATTTTAATCTTGGAGTTGCAGCGTCCCTGCATGAGACTAGACTATAGCCGTCAAACAATATTTGTTGTGCTTGATCTCACCAACATTGTCCTCTTTTAACAAAGAGATGTATTTTTAGATTTGATATATTTCCTCATCATACCATTTCCAGACCTACATGTATATTTCCTTTAAATTTTGTAAGTCTATACGGTAAGATCTGCCTAGATTCCATGCTCTTTGAGTGGATAGGCCCTAAAGTTATATTTTGCTTGAAAATAAATATAGAAAAAGAAGGATAGAAGAAGGAGAAAGAAAAAAGAAAGAAAGAAGAAGAAGTAAAACGGGAGAGACAGAGATCGAGGAAGAAGGTCACTTTGGGTAGATACATTTATTCAGCTTTCAGCCTTTTCAGGGAAAAGGTATTGAAAACTTTGGGTCTATTAAATTTGAAGTTTCAATAGTCTATACATCTCCATTTCAATAGAAATTGAGGAAGAAGAAGTTACAGCAAACATATACATGTACATGTATATCCATGTATTGAATGTATACAGTGTGAATCCAAAAAAAGTTTACACCTAGAAAATTGCTAATTATTTTAAAGATTGTCGAGGAACAGCACATTATTATACACCTTATGAAAGAGTATTTTATCCCAAATCATTTGGTATCATTTTTGTGTGGTATGTGTTCACGCTCGGATGAACAGGAGACATTGTTTGCCAGAGTGCTAAAATCGACTTGCGCCTAAGTTGCTTAAATGTGATGTTTGAATAGAACAATTGAGATGTGGGTATTAATTTGGTCATTGCAGATCAAAATAACATCCCTAACAAAATTAATCATGCCACACATATCAAATATCAACGAACATTTGTGCGCGTGTGTGTGTGACTTTGCTTCTGCAAAAAGCATGCAATGCATTTGATACATTTGATACATTCAATATATTTCATTTGATACATTCAATTCATTCCTTCACTTCGCTCACCCCAAAATAATACATGCTGTAGGCATCACTTTGGCGCAAGTCGATTTTTGCCCTCTCACAAACAATGCCTCCTGTCCATCCAAGCGTGAACACATACTACACAAAAATGATATCAAAAGATTTGGAAGAAAACACTCTTTCATTAGATGAATAATTTACTGATCATAGATGATTTTTTAAAAATAATTAGCAATTTTCTAGGTGTAAACTTTTTATTGACTCACTCGGTACAGCAAATGCTTTCTGCTATATTTCCAACTTTTGGTAAATTCTGTTTACAAAGTTAAAACATCTGGTTAAATTTGTTAAATCTTACAGTCAACACATCCTTAAAAAACTTCATGTTGGTTTTTCCATAGGTGGAGTACAGTACATCCACCCAAAATGGCTTCATCTTTGAAGCTCCAGCTCGTAACGCTGATCGCAGTGGTCATCGTCGTCGTACAAGCAGCTCCCGACCTGGGTGTCTGTGACCCCTCAAACTACACCTACCCTTATGACGGCCCACCGCTGCCCACCCTACCCTCGCAGTATAGGCTGAAGGTGGAAGTGAATATTGTAAACAAGGGTTATTCCTTCATCTTGGAGGAGTTTTATGATGCAGTCAATAACCGCGGTGCCTCGATCTCGCATCGCGGTGACAACAGCACGCATTACACTTCCTACGACTATGGACTCAACCAGACTGTGGAGGTCACAACAGACCATGCAAGTGGTAAGTTTGATAGTGATTAGTGATAATGATAAAGATTATAATGATATTGCTATGTGATGGTGATGATAACCATAATGATAATAAATTAATAATAGTAATAACGGTAATGACAATGATAATTATGATGATAGTAACGATAATAATAATAATGACAATATGAAGGATAATGATAATAGTAATTATGATAACAAAATGATAATAATGTTGATGATGATAATAGTAATAATAGTATTAATAATATGAATAGAAAAGGTGATAATGATACTACATGTCTTAGTATTAATTTATCAATGATAAAATATAATATTCTTTTTGTATCCTGTAAATTCTAAGTGTATGCAAGGTACATGTAACGCTGACCAAATGTATTTGGCTGCATTTTTTGGAGTATACAAATGTGTAACATGTCAGAAACAGACCAGGAAGTATTATGAGTTGTAATTCCATGTGATTCAGTTTGTACATGTATATATTCCGGTTCAGCCTCCATTACATTGTTTTCCTGGTAAACTGAAGCATTAAATGTCAAATCATATAAAGGGGTCTACCGCATACACATGGACCCTTATCGCTAGCCCTAAACCCATTTGAAGCTGGGCCCTGTTTCATAAAACTTGTTTAATATCAATACCAACTTTACATTTACTGTTATAAGCTACTGAAATCATGAAATTTGATTGGCTGAGAGCAAATTTTCCATAGAAATGTGGTTTATGTTATTGATAACTAGTTTTATAAAACATGGCCCTGATATGAAGCTGTGGCTATACAAGATAAGATTCATTCTCATATGAATGCATGAATCTACAGCACTACTTTGACTAGTTGATAACAATGTAAAGTCTGAAAACGCCATGCATTAATTGCAAAGGCCTTTGTGGCAAGATTTTTCAAAAGAATCTTGACTACTTTCGGTTGCATAATTCATGTAATACAAACAGTTTTTGGTGTAGAAATTATTTTTCTTGTTATTAACTTCTAAAGGAACGGCCAGCTGCAATGTCCGGGACTTTGGTCGCTTCAGCCTGTTCGGTTTCCATATTGAGAATGGGACTGGTCATATCAACGGCACCGACGCCATATTCCAGTTTGGCAAGGAATTCAACGAGACCTACATGGGCGTGGCGACGGTCAGGGGTATCCCTGCGAACCATTGGCAGCGATGCATCTACAATCCCCATTCCAATCACACCTTCAGACTTGATTTCTACTTCTCCAATGCTAGCTTCCATCTTCAGTCAGGGCCGAATGCCATTCCTCTCAGAGCTACCATTAATGGATCAGGTACACAATTCAATTTTTCTTTTAAAATGAAAAAAAAACATGTAAAAATGCAGAGCTTAGACTATTTTCGTCTTTGTTGTTGACCCCTTCCATTCTATGGTTGTCCAATCCTGCTGAACAATTCAGACCTTCTATTTTCACTTCATTTATTTTATATAATTTCCAGGAACATAAAGGATATATAACAAAAACATAAAAGGAAACGAATTACAATAATAAATACAATAACAACAAAAAAAGCCATCCACTAATGCCTGGGGATTACCAAAAGAAACTTGAGTTTCTGTAGGAGCCTCTCCTCATAAGTTGATGGTATAATACATAAAGTGTACACACATATACATAAATATACATAATTACATAAGATACATATAATTGAATTTCTCATTGTGTTTAATGGAGAACATGGTTGTGTTATTATTTCCTCAAACAGAAACAAGTACTTTACTTCCTCCACTTGAATTTTCCATCTTCTAAAGGTCATGTATTTCTATGCCCAGTTTAACAATGAAACAAAACATAAAAGCCAGAAAATGATTCTTCGAAATACATACTGTACATGTTCATTCCTGACAGTTGCTTTACAACTTGATGGCGCAGGAGAGTTGATCTTGATGAAAACGTATTATTGATAGAGAACTAGGTCACTGTATGCATTAACATCTTTATGTAGAGTATCATTATCATTAATGTTAACAGTATTGAAGAATGGAAAGTTACATGTATTTAGAGTATCAGTATCACGAATGTTAACAGTAATGAATAGAAAGCTCATGTATTTATATGTAAGTTGAAATGTACCGTACTTTTAAAGCAACAATTCAGAACGGGAAAATTGTACTTAAAGCTTGCAATCTTTGAAGGGTATGTACATGTACACTAATGGATACTATATTTTGAGTACAAGGCTGTAATATCTATCCCTTTGTTTGTCTCTCCACATTTTAAAATATTTTTTGGTACATTCTATCCATTGCAATTTTGTACTATTCCTTTTATTGTTGTTTAATTATATACAGTGTTTACCTTTACCGCATTGTAGGTTGTTTTGTATGTTATATTGTCATATTTATAGAATTGAGGAAAAAATTAAAATAACATGCAATTGATATTAGTTCCATGTACATGTACATTCAGGAAACTACAAGTTTATTTACATAATAATCTTACAGTGCGCATCAATTTTTGACATTTGTTGCTTGTATCCTCCATTACTGACAGGTACTAGTAGGAGAACCCAGGAGATGTACAATTTTTACCACAATTATGAATACCTTGAAGTTGAGCCAGGCCCTGTGACTATGGAGAGAGCTTTTGAGGTAAAAAGAAAAAGAAATGATTTTATCACATGTACTGTATGAGCATGTAAAGAGCTTAATTCCAAAAGGAGCTAAATCCACTTTTTAATGAAAATTGAGTAATTGTTATCAGAACATTGTTCACTTTAATAGGTACCCGTCTTTCAACAATATTATGTTCTTAGATTTTAGGAGCAATTCAAAAGCAACCTTCTAATATCACTTTTCTATAGACGCCTGTTCAAAATCTGGCAGACAATTCCTTTTTTTCTCTGAAGTTACAAAAGTGGATTTAGCTCCTTTTGGAATGAACTCTTCATATTTTGCTTACAATCACTGTATATCACATGCAAATATTAATTGCTTACAATATGTTTGAGTGTATCATGTATTTCACATGTATTGAAATATTATTTTTCATGGAGGGGGGGGGGGGGGGGGAGGAAGAGAATTGACTTTACTATGAATAAATTATGTCACTATTGATTCTCTGTTTGTAGCCATACTTTATCTAGGGCAATTTTCAAGGCCATATTGCAAGCATTGTGAGGCAAATGCTTTCATATTTCACAATAGAAGTACCTGGTATTGTAAACAGAAAGGATGACATGCATCGAAGGTGTACACAATGGATAAGTGATATAATCATCTCTACATGTACATGGTGATTGTTGCCTTATTGGCAGGGTGCCAAGATCTGTTACATAAATTGCTGTTTATATGTCATTGTGGTGCTAATAGAGTACTTATGATACTTTCGAGTTACTATTGAATTACATGTACACATTTCTTGATGGAAGATTCCTGCATAAAATTATGTATTTCCTGTAGCGTAAGCTCAGTGTACAGTATAAATTAGATATACTAGAATGTGAAAAGCACTAACCTAAAACTGCTACTAATACATTATATGTATATATCATATTGCTCTTTAATGCTACCACATTATATCTATATATAAAATTATATATATATAAAATTTGCCGATAAATCTTCCTGACAGTGACTCGGTAATATTGTTGAAGGTTGATTACAAAATTGCTTAATTTTTGTATGAAATGTTACTTATTATCTTCCTGCTACTGTACTAACCCTCTAACATGCAAAACATTCTGAAAAAATTCTCAAACCACAAAGATATTTAAGGTTTTATAGGAAGCTGTCACTGTGCGACACCCTCTAACAGTAAATTCTCCCAACCATTTTTGAATTTTCCCAACCGTTTTGCCATGAAAATAACACAAAAGAAAGGCTTTTAAAAATCTTTCAACACTTAAATGTGTGGAATGGTATATAAAGCGAATTCATTGCTTTGAGACGATTTACATTCACCTAAAATGTAATTAATTTGTAATAATATAGCACTTGTAAAGTAAACTGTAAAACACCTTTGCTCGCATCCTTTATTCTTTATTTTATTCATACTCTTTAACCGTTACCTATAGAATGCCAGGTAAATATTTTTGAGGATGATTTGATACATGCTGCATATTCACAAAATATTTTACCAGGTGGTTACCGGTATATACACTGTAGTACACTTAAGTTAATGCGTAACCTTGGATCTACAAGAAATCACTACTCCTCGCTCAATTATAATTAATTTTGTTGCTCGGTTTCTGCTTTACAGCCACCTCTAAGTGTAGTATGCCCCGGCTACAAGAGGGTTAAGAAGTTCCCAGATTTCCCCAGAGTCTTTGGGGTGAACATAGAAACAGTGCTACCAGAATATCAAAGGATCCACTATTCAAGGGTAAGTTACTTCTTATTCTTATTTGCTAGACTTCATTCATCTGTAGTACAATGCCTGCCATGAAAATAGCAGTCTCTTGTTGTCTATCCTCTGTAAAGTGACTCAGTAACATTGTTGAAGGTTGATGAAAAAACTGCGTCAGTTTTGTATTAAATGTTACTTATTATATTCCTTTAACTGTAATAACCCTCTAACATGCAAAAAAATCCTGAGAAAATTCTCAAACTACAAACATATTTATGATTTTCTTTTTTTTAATTTTAATTTTCAATCAATTTCCGATTTCAATTTTCATTTTCCAATTTCAATCATTGTCAATTTATTTCCAATTTCCAATTTCAATTTCAATCATAAGGAGTACTACAACTATCCGGCTCAACTGTTTGCGTATATATACGAACCTTGGGGCAACTCTTCAGGGAATGCTACTATGGTTAGAGAAGTCCATGATTTCAATGCAGGTATGTACATGTAATACTATGTCTGTTGTTTGACTCAGCCCCTTAACAACCAGCCACTGGACAAGTACCACTTAAGCACACACTTCGTAAGACAAATACCCCTCAAGACAAGTATCTTTTTAGGACAAGTAACCCTTAGGACATGTACCCTTTAGGACAATTTTCCCTGTACTCTTTAGGACAAGTACCTCTCATAGAACCAGCATTCTTTAGGACAAGTACCTATTGGGACAAGTACCTATCATAGAATAAGTATTATTTAGGACAAGTACCCATTGAGACAAGTACCCGTCATAGAACAAGTGCTCTTTAGGACAAGTATTCCTAAGAACTACTGCCCCTCTTGGAACAAGTACTCTTTAGGACAAGTATTCCTAAGAACAAGTACCCCTCATAGAACAAGTGCTCTTTAGGACAAATATTCCTAAGAACAACTGCCCCTTTTAGCACAAGTATCTTAAGAACAAGTACCTCTCATAGAACAAGTGCTCTTAATAGAACAAGTATTCCTAAGAACAAGTACCCCTTATAGAACAAGTGCTCTTAATAGAACAAGTATTCCTAAGAACAAGTACCCCTTATAGAACAAGTGCTCTTTAGGACAAGTATTCCTAAGAACAAGTACCCCTTATAGAACAAGTGCTCTTAATAGAACAAGTATTCCTAAGAACAACTGCCCCTTTTAGCACAAGTATCTTAAGAACAAGTACCCCTTATAGAACAAGTGCTCTTAATAGAACAAGTATTCCTAAGAACAAGTACCCCTTATAGAACAAGTGCTCTTAATAGAACAAGTATTCCTAAGAACAAGTACCCCTTATAGAACAAGTGCTCTTTAGGACAAGTATTCCTAATAACAACTGCCCCTCTTAATAGAACAAGTGCCCTTTAGGACAAGTATTCGTAAGAACTAGTACGTGAAAATATGATATTCGGTAAGGTATGTTCTTCTTTTGTCTTGGATGAGGCATAAATGTTTGAGTATGGGACTTAGAACAATTGTCCACGGACAACTGCCCCTCTAGAACAAGTACATGACAATATGGTATTAATTATATATATTCATTTCTTTTATCATAGGTCTGGCTTACAAGTTTGAGTATGGGACTGATCAGTGTACCATTGGTCCTATACCCGTTGACTCTTTCTTCAGGGATACTGAATCACCGGATGGGATACATGTCACGCTGAGATCCCCAAACAGCTTCATTCTTCATAACCAGACATCGTGGATCTATGAGGGAAATGTAAGATTCAATTCAATATAATTCAATTCAATTCAGTTCAATTCAATTAATTTCAGTTCAGTTTAATTCAATTTGATTCAATGTAGTTAAATTCATTTCAATTCCATTCAATTCATTTCAGTTCAATTCAGTTTAATTCAATTCATTTCAGTTCTGTTTAATTCAATTTGATCAAGGTATTTTATCTACATTTGCCAGTCATCATCCAAGTATTAAATGGGTACCTGGTAGGATATTTACATCAATATGGTTGGATAATAATAATGATAATATTCAGCGTTTATACAGTGCTTAATACATCCACATTGTCTCTAAGCACTTTACAAATATACTATTACCCCGGTCATCGGATTCAGGCTTTCCTGCACACAAATTATGCACATTTTCCACTCCCTGGGGAGCATTCCAACCAGGGGCCATTTTACAGACGCTCACAATGCTGAGCAAACTACATTAATGTTTGCATTCTACCAGGTACCCATTTATCACCTGGGTGGAGAGTGGCAAATGTAGATTGACATCTTGCCAAAGGCCGTTAATGCCGGGCTGAGATTTGAAACCTGTACCTTGTGATCTACAGTCCGATGATTTATCCAACTATCTATTCCAACTATTTATCAAAGCGTCTGCTTAGAGCGCTTTCCACTGGGGTAATAATGTAACATGAGAAGTGCTTAGAAATGTAGCAGGGGTTTAAAGATGTAACAGGGACAGGGTTGAATTTTTATTGTACAGCAACAGCTAAATATTTATATTCAAAATAGATTATTTATGAAATAATAGTGATAAAATGTGTTTGAAAATGGTTCAAAATATGGCTTGGGTTAGAGTTTATCTAAGAAACCTTGGAGCCCTTAAAGCTTATCAGTACTTGTTTACAGGAGGGATTAGACCACCCTGCAAGGTCACTGGACAGGTGGTTATCTCATCAACTCAGCTCTCAGTTAACATAAGAAAAAGAGGATCATGGGGGACCAATGGTCACCGATTAGGCATTGTTTAATACAGAGAGGGCGCAAGTAGCTACAAGTAGTGCAGTGGGCCTTTAAGCAAGCCCTGGAGTGGAGCCACAAGGGGCTTTGTGATTTGCAGACAACAGTTCATATTCCTTCCAAGCTCCAATTTTACATGTTCCAGGACATGCTTGTTAGTGAACCACCCTGAATGTAGTAGTAAGCATTGTACAAATGTGACTATTCCTATTATTACATTTATTCTCTACAGACGAGTTTGGATGACATTGATGCCGAGGCTTGGATTAGTGCTGGTCAGCGTGTTAACGGATCTTCCGTCTGGAATTTCACCATGGAGTACTTCTTTGCTAGGGTAAGTAAAAATAGTAATTAATAATAATAATATTAATACTCAGTTTTTATATACAGTGTATAGCACTTATTACAATCACTAAGCGCTTTCAAACTTGGAGATTATTACCTCGGCTTTAGCTGTGCTGCCATTACGACGCTCTAGCTTTCCAAAGAATTAATTTCTGTCAGGTACCCATTTACCTCACCTGGGTTGAGTGTGGCAAATGTAGATCAATGTCTTGCCAAAGGACATGAGTGCCGTGGCAGGTCTCGAACCGCAGACTTTGTGAACCACAGTCCAGGGACTTAATCACTCGTGCATACATCCTGTAAAGTTGAGTAATTTTGAACTCGTGCAAGTGCAAAGTTATTGATGGACTTATACCCTGCGTTTGTTTTGTCCGCTCAAGCCCGTCATACATATCAAAATTGATACATGATCTGTGCAATACAACTTGTAGTGATTATGTATTGTGAGTGTGACATCACTGATTATCTATTGTGACATGAATAATTAGCCATTGTGACATAATGTACACATTTTTTTTCATTGTGACATCATTGGATATTAATTGTGACATCACTAAATTATCCTTTGTGACATAACCTGTACTTTTTCGGTTCTTTCTGTTTGCTGTATGCAGGGTAACTGGTCAGGAGGCACAAATAAATCTGGCTTAGTTCATCAGATGCCTTTACAGTTCAAGTATACTGGCAAGGTGAGTATTATCGTTTCCACATTCATGAAACAACTAATTGAACCCTGGTTTGTAGTCTTGTGCCTATATGGCCCAGTAAACTATATGCACCCATCCCCCCCCCCAAAAAAAAGGGGGGGGGGGAGGAGAATGCAGAGGCAAAAGAAATTAGCATAAGGGAAGACCACCTCTCATTTGTGTATCTTTTTATTAAATTTTACTTTGCTTGAAGTTGGTGTACTATATTTGGTTTTCATTATTTACTCCCAAAAATACAAGAAACTACTAGATCATCTGTGACTGCGTTTATCTGATCATTTGATTAGGATTTAGGAGTGTATGGTGGGCTGTGCATGCCATTATTATGTTCAACTATACAACTTTATATCCAATTGATAGATTTATTGTTGTATAGTTGCATGGTTGTATAGTTTCCAGTGTTCTGATTGGATAAAACTTTACATCAATTCGAAGGATGAACAGTTGAATAGTTGTACATAATTATGGCACTTCGGCACGCACGCTAAAAACTATACATATATACTTCCATGCTTTGATAGATGTAAAGTGGTAAAGGTTGTATAGTTTCCTGTGTTTTGATTACGGTAGTTAAAATAATCATATAATAATGGCCTGTATGGCCCCCCATAGGAGGAGTGAGTTCTACAATACAGGTATCACCTTTATGATTGTTTTTTCTTTTGCTTTTTTCATCCTTTCAATAGATTTATTGTTGTATAGTTGCATGATTGTATAGTTTCCAGTGTTCTAAATGGATAAAACGTTACATCAATTTGATGGAAGTATAGTTGTAAAGTTGAACATAATAATGGCCTGTACCGCCCACCATAGAAGTGAGATCTAAAATACAGGTATCACCGTTGTTATTGTTTATTCTGGTGTTTTTTTACAGAATGCAGGCAAAAACTTTACGTTTCGAATGAACCAGAATCTGATCCACTTCACCTATCAGCTTCCGGAGCATTTCTTTGATGTTCATCTCTGCTACAACGAGGAAGACAGCCGCTCCATGGCGGTAGAGATTATCGGAGTCGGTAGGTACAAGGCATTGAGATATTAAAGAGAAGGTTGAGTTCTAGGAAGAGTGCTTGTAACTTTATCAAGACTTGGACAAACTTCTTATAATTTTGATGATTCCAGAACCTTGCAATACACACAAATACTTATATGCTAGATGATCAACCTTTTCTGATCGATTCCACACCGTTTCTTTAACAATGCAATCGCATGACCAGAACTCAACTTCATCTTTAAAGCCTGTCTGCACTAGTTTGACCAGGAGGGATTAGAATTCCCTGCAAGGTCACTGAGAGGTGGCTATCTCATCAACTCAGCTTTCCATTAACATTAAAAAAAGAGGATCAGGGGGGACCAACAGGCACCGATTAGGCATTGTTTGCTATATAGAGGGCGCAAGTAGATATAAGTAGTGCAGTGGGGCTTTAAAGGGTAGCAACACCTTAACAATAAGGATAATGATGTTGTACCTATAGTGATAAAAGTGGTCCCAACTGAATTATTTTGAGTTAGACAGTTACCCAGTGGCTGTAGAGATTGTAGGAGTCGGTAGGTACAAATTATTTTAAAAGGCATAAAATGTTGATTCATATCATTCATATTTTCTATTTTCAAGGATATTTCATGTTCTTAATGTGGAATTTATGAACAGTGTAAAGTACTTGAATTTTTGCTATTGGATATATTTTATTTTAAGGCTACAAATGGCTCTCCATAATGCTTAAGTCCAACTTAGAGTTAAGTTCGACTTAGGATCTTTGTGAAACACCCCCCTGATTTCTGATTGAAGGAGCAAAACATAATGTCTCAAAGATAGCATGGTTGAGTTCTTCACCAACCTAACAAGCTTATAAAATATAAACCACGGCAATGATTTTCAATGCTTTTTTCACGTAAAAACAAGGGAAGCAAGTTGGTCATTATCGTTATCATTTTCATCCTGTTTACTGTAATCGTTGTCATTATTGCTCCCGGTCAGGTGAAACTGACCATTGTGTATTTTGTCAGGATATTTTGAGAAACGAGGAGATATAGTCATGTTTATTTGATAGTTTTCCTGCACACACAAACTTTTGCCAATGAACCAAAAAAGGCTCAAAACAAGTCATCTCGATTTCTCAGAATCTCCTTTATTTCATGGTAAAAGAAAATACATGTTTGATAACAACTAACATGGAGGTTGCAGATAAAAAAGGACCAGATAGTACAGGAAGCTTAAAATCAATTTTACTGGTTACCTAAAGGTTTTTCCATTTGTATTGACAGTAATTTTACTCGAAGGCAAATAAAATATGATCTTAATTAGTTTTCTTTCTTTCTATTTATCAAGATATTCGTAAGAACTACATCGAGAACAACACCCACAATTTCTACGCTGCGGTCCAGCATACTATCGCTAATGTCTCCGGCCTCCCTGCCAGTCGTATTGGAAATGTTTACGTGAGTATATACCATCACAAATTTACTCCTGCACTGTTTTCTTTGGTTTTCATTTCTTCACAGATATCGGGTAAGGAATGGGTAAGGTGTGCATTTATGTTCCGGGAAGAGTTAGTTTTCCGTTAAGGGTGGGTAGGCGTACTTTGGAATTTGCTTAGGACATGGAATGTGGAGTTATTGTTAGCTGGAGTATGTGTACATTCCAACAACAGCATACTTTTAAACGGGGATTCCCCCCAAAATGCAAGCAAATATCCTTATTTGTAAGCACTATATAAACCCAGTTTATTAATATTGTTATTATTGAGAGTGACTTGAAAAAAAACCTTGTTACAAGAGTTTGTTGTAACAGTGTTCTTTATAGCAAGATTGTTCTGTATGAAATTGTGTTTGGAATATGATTTTACACATCTAATATCTATTTGTATACTTCTATTGTTCATAGAGAATTGAATATATTCCTGTCGAGGAGATCCTGATTGTCTACTTCGACATGCTTAGCCTCCCACCTGTAAAAGGCAATTCATATCAAAATTATCAGAATATTATTTCTTTACCTAACATCTGAAGAACTGTTCTGTTTGGCCATGCACATTCTCATGAAGTTGATGGCATATTTACTTGTCTCTCTTTTCAAAGGCTGCTGAAGGTGTCGAGGAGATCCTGATCGTTAAATACTTCGACATGCTTGACCTCCCATCTGTAAAAGAAAATGCATATATCAAAATTATCAGAATATTACTTTTGTCCTAACATCTGAAGAACTGTTCTGCTTGGCCTTTCACATTCTCATGTATTCAATGGCATATTTACTTGTCTCTTTTTTCTTAGGCTGCTGAAGGTGTCGAGGAGATCTTGATTGTTTACTTCGACATGCTTGGCCTGCCACCTGTAAAAGGAAACGCTGTCAATCCCAAGGTTGGGCCCAAACTTGCTGAAGCTCTAGTAACCCTTGAAGAACGGGTCCTGCAGGTGAACCCTATCCGTATCAACTTTACCAAAGATGGCAAGGTATGAAGCGAACTTGTGCTCAAAGACCACTCTGGGGAGACAGCATATGTTCTCTTCTTCAGCAGGTGGTCTTTACATTAAAAAAATTTAGTACAGTTTTCAATGAGAAACACTGTCCTAGCTGAATTACATGTAGTTTAGGCTTTAACAACCCTCGAAGAAAGGGTCTTGCAGGTGAACCCTCTCCATATCAACTTCACCAAAGACGGCAAGGTATGAAGCGAACTTGTGCTCAAAGACCACTCTGGGGAGACAGCATATGTTCTCTTCTTCAGCAGGTGGTCTTTACATTAAAAAAATTTAGTACAGTTTTCAATGAGAAACACTGTCCTAGCTGAATTACATGTAGTTTAGGCTTTAACAATCCTCGAAGAAAGGGTCTTGCAGGTGAACCCTGTCCATATCAACTTCACCAAAGACGGCAAGGTATGAAGCAAACCTGTGTTCAAAGACCACTCTGGGGAGACAGCAAATGTAGTCTTCTTAAGCAGGTGGTCTTTAAATTAAAAAAAATTAGTACAGTTGTCAATGAGAAACACTGTCCTAGCCGACCTACGTGTAGTTTAGGCTTTAACAACCCTCGAAGAAAGGGTCTTGCAGGTGAACCCTATCTATATCAAGTTAACAAAGGATGGCAAAGTAAAGGAGGACCGTACGTACAAATACCACTCTAGAGAGACAGATTTCTTTATAATAATGGGGTCTTATAAGCGGGTAGTCTTTATTTAGAGGTTTCTTTAATACAAGTTTCAATGAGAAATGTTGGTCAAGGTCTTAATTTTACTAAATAGGGCAAAGAAGGTAAGAAAGGAACCCCATTGAACCTACATACGAAGATCGCTTGAGGCTGACAAGAAATGTTGTCTTTATAAGCAGGGGGTCTTAACGTAGGTTATATAGTACAGTTTTGGATTAGAAACACAGATCTAGCCGACCATTATTTAGCTTAGTCCATCCATCCCAATCTCGTGATCATGTTATCTCAATAAAACCGATTGATGGATTCCCGCCGAAACTTAGGCCATGTATGTATCTTGCAAAGCCGAAAACTGATTAGATTTTGGGGTCACGAGGTCAAAGGTCACAGGGCTCATTATGTATGCAAAAATAGCTTGTGATCACATTTTCATTAGAACCGATGAGGGATAACTATCAAACTCAGGACATGCATGTATCTTGCAGAGGCAAGAATCTGATTTGATTTTAGGGTCATGAGGTCAAAGATCAAAGGGTCATACTTGTACATGTATATGAAAAAGAGCTTGTAATCATGATATTCTGAGAACCTGTTTTTAATGGATTACAATCAAACTTGCATTTTTTTATTTACTTCTGTTTGGTTTGTAAAATCGCATTATGGCAGAGGCGTCATTTATGACTACGCGCAGTCAAAGATCCATCTAGTTTTCTAATCCGTTGTGTTAATGACATGGACTAGAAATGACCTTTCTGTTGTCACTGCCCAAAAAGCTAGCTCAATTTGTCAAAATCTGAGTAGATTGTACTACCTGTGGTAAGGGAAATCCAATATTCCTTATTCTGAAGGTAGATCTTGAGCACTTGGTGATTTAATTTCCTTCCCCTTTCAACTATTGACTTCTTCTATTTGTAACAGGACGTGGGCGTGATTATTGCAAGGGGCTCTCTGCGGTTTGACTTTCACCCGCCATCCGACGATGGCAATGAAGGCGTAGGAACAGGTGAGTCTTTTTAAGACTTTTTAATACAGACCGTAGTGGTAAAATTGCAGTTCAAGGGTTTTGGGTGCAAATTATCCATTCAATATTATTTAAATATTGCCTTCAGAGGTTTAGATGGCAATACTTCAACCTAAATTCGCAAAAAAGCAGAAATATATGCCCAAATGTTCAATTTTGAAGTGCATTCGCGATATCTATCCAGGCCAGATCAATTTTTAAATTTATCAATCAGTAGGCGGCTTCCCGGCAAAATTTGTATCATTACGTATTTATTAGTCAAAACATATTCTTTCACATGATTGATAATAAGAGCTTCCATTTCATTTTTTGAGAGGGGGGTGTTTCCAAAACTGGTCTTTACCTTTGAGTAAGCAACAATTTCAGAATTTCTTGAGTGATGTCATATGTCGCTGAGGTTGAAATACAATGGAAAAAAAGAAATTTTTAATTTGGATTCATTTATGTCCTACAGAACAGCATTACTGATGCAATACTCGTTATACATGTGATTGAGGACATTCGTGATCCTGTCCCTTGCAACTTCTCTAGGATTCTTTCAAAATTTAATATTTAGGTTGCCTTCTCTATCAATATTTGTAGCTACATGTAGACAACGCACACAATAGGTACATGCAGGCAACCATAGATGACCCATGGATGTGCAGTATTTACTTTTCCCAAAAACTGCTTTAGTGAAAAATATGATTTTTGTAGCAAAAAGCTAACAAAGTTAAATTCTGTTAACTTCTGATTCTGTTAACTTCTGAGAGCAATGCTTTTGTACATAGTCTCTTCTCCCCACCCTTTTTTATTACTCAGTTAAACCATGTTTATAATCATATGGTTATAGTTTATTGTTATGTGTTTTAGTACTTTAGCGGCTTTGACAAACATTTCTTGTATTAATCTATTATATAACCAGGCTGTGTTTTTTGTTGTCTGTATGTTATTGTTTTGAGGGACCTGACCTCTACAAGCTAAGCTTTTCTTATGTCTCCTCGTCTTTTATTCTTTTTCTCTCACTTAAATGCATTATATAAACTTGATCCTTATAAGTGTACCTTTTATATACTCTACATGTTATACATTTATTAAATTGTATTACATTCATGTTGGAGGAAAGACAAATAAACTTGAACTTGAACTTGAACAACTAATGCTTTAATTTTTTTAAAAAATTTTCCCCCTATTTTTCAGGCACGGCAGCAGGCATCGGTATCTCCATGTTCTTACTGGGAGCCGTCATTGCTTCACTCATAGCCTTTGTGTACGTCAAACGAGTCTTGGCCCCACCTGTGCCTTATGGAGTACAGGAATAAAGGTGATAATTATT
>JAVYIG010013084.1:0-49329 GCA_035222895.1 Strongylocentrotus droebachiensis | reverse complement strand
CACAAATAATAGTAACAATACTGATTTTAAAACTAAAGATGACAAACAAGTTTTCCTCCGAGTCCAAACAGAAATTTGGACAGGCTAGTTGAAGGGGTACAATTTAACAAGACTGAAAAAAAACCTCTCCTCCCTTCAAATTAGGAACGTACATTGTAGGTTAAATTCAAATAGTAGATCCTATTCTTTATTTATTCACATTTTCATGTTGAGACACAGAGATTTTTAAAAACCACTAAAAAGTAGCATTTTGAGGACTCAAATTATCCTGTACCTGTGTATAAGATGCACACCCGACTTTTGAATTTTTTCGGCGGAAAAAAGTGCTACATACACAGAGATGTAGGGTATCCTTTATCAGGCCTATTATCACTTCCATTTCCCATTTCCGTTCAAAGGGATGTCCTAAAAACGTTATCAGCACACTACCTTTAATAATTCCCATAACCTCTCAAATTGCTTTTATACTACAGTAAGTATTTTGGCATCACCTGTGCTGTGAGGGGAAAAGCGAGTTGAATCACTGTGACCCTTTAACAAATAATTTAACAATAAGAACAAATACTTTACATTTAGACTACGTACAAGCATTCATGTTAGTAATAAAACATGTATAAACCTTCTATACAAAAAGTATTTGTTTGATATGAATGTTAACCTACGTGTAATAATGTTGAGATTTTATGATGTTAATGTACTGGCAGAAGCAAGTGCGGTGGCACATGCCTCCAGGCAACAGTGTAGCATTTCACTTTTGTTCCTAATCCTAGTGATGTTAGACCAGTGTTTCAGAAAGACTAAAGCCTAAGTCACACTGTAGTTGGACCGAACACAGAGCACCCCGTATTAACAAGGAACATCCCGGATCAAGAGATACATGTACATGTATCTACATAAATTGAGTTGAATGACCAGGACCATCCTGGATCAGCTACAGACTGTCCCAGGACAAACACGGACTGCCCGTGATCAATCAGGAATTAAGCCTTTTCATCCCTTATCTTGAAATAAACCAATAACAAAAGTCATTTTTACTTTGTTTTACTTTTACTTTTGAGATGAAAATAGCCCCTTTTCAATAAAATTGACAGTAAATTGCCATACATGCCAGCATTTGAATCTAAAAAAGGGGAGGTAAAATGTTTCATTTCAGGCTATTTGGAGGTCCTTTTTCATTGATGAGACTGGCGAATAAATTAATACAGAGAATGAATACATTAATGGTGATGCCATTATTTTTTTCTCAAAACTCAAAAAGCAGTAGCTTTCTGTAAAAAGTCGGTAGGCATATAATTTACAAAAAATGCGTTAGTCTCCCCCCTCAACCTGCAAAAGTGGTAGAGTTGCCAACTTGCCAATGCATGCACGTGCACTGCTGCTGCATGCTGCACTATTACATGACCGGGACTCAGCGGGATAGAGAATTATTAAATTTCTGTTTGCACATGTTTACGATTGACAAATACTTTATTCTATTCCTTTTGATATTGTTGTCAATAAATCAAACCCCCGCTCAACCTGCAAAAGCGGTAGTAGAGTTGCCAACTGGCCATGCATGCACGTGCACTGCTGCTGCACTATTCACATGACGGGACTCAGCGGGAGTAGTTAAAGAATTATTACATTTCTGTTTGTACATGTTTACGATTGACAAAATGGTTAATTCTGTTACTTTCAGTATTGTTGTCAACAAATCAACCCTTTTTTCACCCCCCCCCCCCTTCCCCCTCCATCCCACAGTACACACACACACACACGTACACATACACTCGCACATCCAAATCTGATCATGTCTATTCCAACAATTTCTGCAGTAATGAGTAAGACAGTACAATTTCAAGCCTCATTTTGCTACCTACATTATGCCCATCTTTTCTAAAATGCATTAGTTAGATAGTCTTAAACTAAATTGTAACGTCAATGAGTATAACCGAAAATATAAGTCAACATAGGTCTAGGCCTACAATCAAAAGGATTCGTCAGAATTTCCTGACAAGCTCCCTTATCATTCGCACACGTAAATTACACGAGTCCATCTGCGAGGGAAGAAACTTCCGACTAGCGACTAGACTTGGAACATGATTCACACTGCATAATTTTCAGTCATGGTGTTATTTCTTGATCAAATCTACGATATTCTTGGTGATACATACCTCGGAGAAATGTTCGACGATCAAAATATAAAAAAGATCACGCCACCGGGTCCAAATAAAGGCAAACTTCCTAAATTTGGCAGGGGTAGGGGTGTTTGAAGTCCCCTCACAGCCAACGAAAAATGCCGGGTGAATAGATCGATGACCTGGGACGTGCGCGTGTGCGCGCGTACACCACCGCCACCGGCACCACCGCTACCACCACCAAATGCACCCCACTAGATTACCCCCTCCCAAACTATAATCTTGAACAAAACATATGAAATGAAACCAACGCCTGTTATCTCATTTTGTTTCCGCATTATCCCCTTTCTAATGGATCAAGAAAGGCAATTCTTACCAGATAACACAATTGTCAGAGTTGTATTAAAGAACTTCAAAAGAAAGTAACATTATTTTTGTTCATTATTGCTTGACTGAGCTCAGTCTGTGCATATAGGCCGGGTCATTTTTAGGCCCTTTCCTCGATAAACCTAGCTCTATCATTATGAAATTTCCTTTTGAAAGTAGGGGTTAATATACACTCTCCGCTTTTTATTGTAAGGTTCTCTCCAATGATCTTCTCTGCCTTACAGAAAATGTAAAACTATTACTTTCATTTCCTCAGTTGACGGAATAGATTTCACTTCTTATATTTAGGATGCGCTTTTTAGGGCAAAAATATGAGCAAATGAGGGGGGACCGTCGTAAAATACGCCACAGTCGCCTTTTTGTGTTTGATTGATCGTAACTTCATAACTTTCTTATTTTCAATCGGATTCTGCTCAAACTTTCACCTGTACCTTCATTTTTTTCTTCTAATGGCCTACTCCTTTGAAGAAAAAAAAATATCCATATTTGTGTGTTTCTCTCTCTTTATCCCTCCCTCTTGATCTAGTTAATCGGAACCGAAAAAGTTTCGGGTTAATTTCTTGTGTTCCTTATCTCTTCACCATAAGTGCATTTCCCTCTATCTCTTAGAAATAGTTCTGTTTGAATATTTATGTTCATTTATATACATGATATGTATTGTATAGTAGGCTTACCACCTGCTGACGCTGTGCCTTTGGAGGCTGATGCACAGTTTGAATAAGTTCTGTGAATGCTTATGGAGCAAATATTTTAAAAAGCTCATGATGTACGTTTGTATACAATTTTATTATACACTCAAGTAACGCCCAATGTCTATATTTTTTTATTTAGTCTGTTGCGCTGTGTCTTCCAAACTCTGCATTGATTAGTATTACGTGAACTGAAGGGAAATAATGTTTTCAGAATGGTTTCCATCTCAGTCAAAGAACTTCTTTGTGCTGGAGAGGGGTGCTGATCAAGCAACCTCCTATGCAGTAACCCGGGGCAGTAACATCCCTTTTCAGCTTGCAGCACGCGCGGACACCGGCAGCAGAGTTTACGGTTGCTAAAACTAGCGTGGGTACCACGTGAAAAATCGATAAATGGGTATACAGTGACAGCCTTTGAATTGCTGACGTGACCCCGCGAAAGCAAAACACACGTACTGTACACGAACGCCGCACCGCGCCGCTGCTGATGCATGAACTTTGTACCGGTTGTCCTTCATTCCTCCGCATTTCCACTGCACGTTCAAGATTCTAAACTGTAAAAAAACCCATAAAAATGGCTGGTTCTCTTGCAAAGATTGGTCGTGCTTTTGTTGCAGCAACAAGGACTGATTCTCCGCGATGTGTCCAGTCTGGTGTCGCTCTAAGTTCCACCCAGGAAAGAAACTGTAAGTTATTTCAAGATTGAGCTGTGTTTGAGGCTAGGCAGCAGGCTTAGCCTACCGACATTGTATCTGTCACTCAGTGTACAAAGTGTAGCACAGTGCTTTCATTTCTGTATTTGAAAATTGTAAAGCTATGTAAATTATCAATTAAAAACTTATAGATCTAGACTAGTTAATGCCTAGACCTATAATTAGTAGACTAGTACTAACTTGCGCCATTTCCGAGTGAGCGAGGTATGACCGACAATTTATGAATATGATTATGGATATGTGCCCATTGCCATTGTCAGGAGACACTCGCGTGCAATGTATTCTCAGTTCTCTTTCAACTAGGTCTAGATAAACCTAGCTTGATAACTGATATTTACATATTATTTATATGGTGGTGCACAGTGTCAATGATGTTAAAAATGTGATAGCAACATGAATTGTTTTGTGGTGTTTTCAGTACCTGACTCAGAAGTTGTTTACAACACAACTTGGATCTGCTGATCTTTGACATCCAATGAAGGAGAAGGAGAAGGGGTTTTGAGAAGAAGAGGAGAAGGGGGAAAAGGGAAGTAGGACAAGGGAGCTGGAGAGGAGGAAGAAGAAGTAGAAAAAGATTAAGGAGAAGAAGGAGATGGTAAACTGGAGGGGGGGGGGGGGGTGTAAAGGAGGAGGAGAAGAGGAGGGAGGAAGAGAAAAAGAAGTGAGATGGAGGAGAAGAAAAAAACAAGAAATTAGAAGAAAGAGGAGAAGAACAAGATGTGGAAGAGTAGGAGGAATAATGAACTAGAACCAGAAGTCAAAAGGTCTGGAGCAGAAAAATAAGACTAAGAACAAGAAGCCAGATTGAGAAGGAGGATCCGAGGAGGAAAAGAATAAGAAGAAGAAAGATGAAGTTGAGGAGGAAAAGGAGATCTTTGCTGTGATTGTGGTTTACGATGGCTGTGGGAAAACTGATCTTGGAACCCAGAAATGACTGCATTTTCCAATTTACAAAAGTAAAGGATAATAAAGCTACAGACCAGCTCATGACCTCTTCTCTTTGAGTTTGAGCTTAATTTACCCAATCCACTTCTAACAAAGCAAGCCTTATGGCCTTCTATGTATTGTGCATTAATATCACTGGGCCAATAACATGTGTAGTCATCCATTTAGGTAGGTGATTTAGGTTTGGTAATATGTTTAGTTAACTTGAAAACTGATGCTGATTATAGTGTGCAAAGTGTAACATTTATGATTTTAATTTTAATTTGTTGATTCAGTAACAAAATCATTGCTTTGGTTACAGATCACAAATCTTACAGTTGGCATCCTAAACTAGCCATGTACATGTAGTACCAGGTATTGGCAACCTGCAAAGAACTTGTATGATCTCTAACAGTAAAAAAATATCAAGGAAAGTCAGTAGGGTTCTACTAAAAGTTCTAGTAGGGTTTGGAACTTAGCAATAGCATGTTTGATACATTTTTTGAAATGCCCTTTCAAATAGAAAAAGTGGTAGTACAATAAAATCTTGATCTAAAACACCCCATGGACAATTTGTTATTGATTTAATTCAATTACTTTTCAATATTTTATTACTATTAAGTTACCTACTTTGTATTTATAAGGCATCTACATTTTATGGTTCCTTTGTTACGTTTTACAATGCCAGTTCAAATATAGTTGTTAAAAACAAAATAAATCATGAAAAGTGAATTGTTTACTGCTTCAATAAACAGAAAACTTGATATCATTTTGTGGCTATTGTAATATGATCAAGGTGCAGGGCAAATGGCCTTCTGTAAATTTGATTAACCCAAAGAAATTGTCCTTTACATACATCTATAGGGCCTATCAAGTTTCACATAAAAACAGACCTTTATATGCTCATCATTATATTGTAAAGGTCATTAGGTTTTTTAATTTTTTTTTATCACCGTATTATTGCAGAGACAATGTTTCTTGCTTTGTCTCTACCTAGATGGCTTTTATGACGTTCATCATAGGAATGACCATTGAGACATAGATCTCCAGTGTACATGTATTACGGCCAAAGTCTTTGTAAATTACCCCTACTTACTCCTGCGACATGTACATACAAGATATTCCCATATAACTTTTTTCTTATGATAAATAATTGTCAAATCACCAATGAACAGATTATTTAGACCAAGTGTGCAGTCTGCATATACTGCATAGTCAAAACTGCGAATTCTGAACCTCATGTTTGAGCTTGCTTGCATACCCAGTATATCGAGGGGTCAACGAAGGATACGGTCTACTTCCTGTCTTGTGATTTTGGGTATTATTCAGTCTAATTACTGTTTCCATGCATCCATGAGTATGGAGTGAGTAATAACCATGTTTAGGATTAAAGGGAGCCAGGACCCTCGCTTTTTTCAATGAAAACATATATTTCCTATTTTTCTCAGCTGAATTTCTTTGTACTGCTTATCTTAGAACCAACAAATTGAACTTTCTAGGTCAAGGCAAGTACATATTTCAGATATTAAAAGATGTACATGTATGTATGATATTTACTGTGGTGGTACAGTGTACATAATTAGTTTCCTCAGAATGTTAATGTAGATCATTCTGTATTCTAGTTTATACTCATTGGATTGTGCAGGATAGTAAGACAGAGAATATAATACAGAATGTTTTACGATGTTAAGAACATAGGATAGAGTCTACAGTATGAGTACTGTCTGTGGCTTAAAGGTAATACAAAGTTTTGGTATGGGATGATGAATTTGGTTCAAATGAACATATTGGAAGCATATGCGATCCTACAATATGCAGTGATCGTTGTCGAGATCGAAATCGACTCTAAATTTATGAAATTGTAAATAATACACACATATTAATTAAGCTATAAAACAATGTATCTTGATCGGCCGATTAGCTATTCCCGTTCGGAAATTATATAGCACAACTACATATTCTGAGATTTTCATAGTCGCAGCTACCATTGTACGGCCGTAGGAGCTATTTGAAATTTATCTAAATTTACCGGGAGAACCGGTAAATCTTTATATTCGATTTTTCTCAAAAGCAGAAGTGTTTTAGGGGCTAAAATTTCTAATGCTTTTAATACATCCACAGGGGCATCCACATATATCAAAATTGTAAAGAATCATTATCCACCCATTTTTCCAAATTTACCAAAACTTTGTAATACCTTTAACATATCTCCACTGCCAGGAAGAGTGATTCATACAGGGACTCACATGTTGATCACATGATACAGGGCTTTGCACCTTCACTCTTTAAAGAAACTTGAAAAGGGCAGAAAAACTTAGATTTACATGTAGTTGTCAGTGTTTATTTTTTTTCCTCCTGTCAATTTAGTCACTTATATGTTAAATAGATATAAAAATGAGGATGTGCAGATTTTTCATTACATGTATCTACCCAAGACATTCTAAGAGTTTCTCTTACCTACCAGGTGCATTTTTAGAGTGTGAAAAGCTATATATTTGTAAGACCTAAGTACCTCATATCATTGACCTGAAACATTAAACCCTAAGAATATCTTTTATCCAGCACCTGGTTATTACATCTGTCACCTGATGACATTGTAGACTAGACTGTAATGCACTCATTTAAATGAGCTTAATGGGTTTAAAGTGTTAATCCTAAGCCTAGTTAATCACGTTCATTAAAGAGCACTAAACAGATTAATAACAGTGCAGCCTGCTCCCTTTGTGGTCACTGTGTAAACTATAGTGTTTCATTCTAATACCCTAGATAATCCCACCAGGGTTTGTACAGTTATGTAATCAAATTATGATGTAATCATTGTTATGATGGACCTGGGAAGGTTCACTCCTTTGAATCTTCCCTCAGCACAGGCACAGTTAGGATATTTGATTGAATACAGGTCTGTACATTTGTGGTTGGTATTTGATTACAGTAATGCGCAGATATCTGAACGTCAATATGTCATTCTTGACTGACAGGGAAAAAGTCTTCCTCATGCATACATTTTTTTGCAATTTATTACTGACTTGTTTATCATGAGTATTTGAAGGATTTATGTTATTGGAGCTTCAAATGCCATCAAGAAGTAGCACAGTTTGTACAGTGTATGTGTACCTTTTAAAGACTGCTTTACATTTGGTAGTCTTTCAATGAACAAAAAAATAATAATATTTGACGATTTTGGTTATTTGTGCTTGAAATAGAAAAAGGAAGCAGAAAAGGAAACTGTTTTAGTTATATTCGGGTTACATTTACAACTATTCTGGATTGTTGCTTGTATCGTAACTGTAGATTTTCTGTAGTTCTAGACGGAATAAGAGTGTTTATTTAGGTCCTGCTTTATGTTCATGTCATGAATATGAGACCCTTGTCTGAGCTGAAGTGTCTTTTATTTGCATTACTTTCATGGTACACGTATATTTTAAAGGGCTTCATTGAAGTCTCAGATCCATCTATACATGTGTGATCTACTATGACATCATCAGGTTACTTAAAGTTCAACATTTCTTCTTTGAGTATGATAATGCCCACTTCCTCCTTGTTTTACATGACCTTGCATTGACCCTTTTTCAGTAATATACGGAATACCGCATCCTTACTTAGCATTTTAAACATTTTGTTCTTCTTCAAAATGTAAAAATCATTATTACTAGGCTCAAAATGTACAGGGGGCCTTTGCTCATGCCTCATTGGTACCCAGATTTCAATGTTGCAACCCCCACATTGTTTGGCACATACAACTAGAAGTGTGGAGCCGTAATTTTTGTAACTTTTGAATTATGGTTCAATATAAATTTGTGTATGATCAGCTTCTTATCAGAACCCTTTTCTTTTTGTACATTATCACTTGCCTTACAAAGTAATCTATTTTGTTTTGTCTTTTTTTCATTGACTTCAAACAGACTCTGATAGGAAACGGATCGAGGTAGCCAAACCAGTGGTGGAGCTCGATGGAGATGAGATGACAAGAGTTATCTGGGAGAAGATCAAGGAAACGGTGAGGATGATAAGATGAAATATTTGCCCCAGCAAAGAATATATATGTTTCTCAAATCAAGAGCAGATCCAAGAGCTTGTAAAAGAGAGGGCACAGTATTCCTAAAAGATTTAGACAATTATAACAAAACTTGAAGAAAGGGTCATCACCTTAGATGGAAGGGGGGGGGGGAGCACATTCTTGTACTTATTTACTTATTAATGAGGGGGCATGGGATGGATTCCCCCCTTTCCCCCTGAATCTGCTAGTAACTCAAAAAATATAATCTCTTGCTCTCTTATTTATTGTTGTCCTGTGTGTGTATTTTATACTTTCAAGTATAAAATACAGTGAAACCTGAAACCTTAAATACCTCTTTAACACTAACCCACAAATAACAAGTCAATTTTGCTGGTCCGAGCTCTTAATAGTCTTCATTTTTTAAAACCTTGATATAAACAATATAACTGATATTACAAGGTAATGATCAAGGTCCGAAGGCCCTTTGTATATCAAGATTCCACTATACTTAAAAAAGGAAAGGATTCGATCCTTTTTCATTTGGTCATTGATATAAAATCAGCTCTACAGACCTATCTAAATTCATTCAGAGTCATAACTATAAACAGATGTGCAAAATGTAATACAGAGAAATAATGAGGCTTGACAGTATTATATGATATCAAAGCAGAGCATACACCTCTACCAAATGTCAATTTCAAAAGTGATCCCCTGGATAAATATATCTTTATGACCTCTAAAATGTTATTTTGTCAGATATCTTACTGACCTTAATCTGTTGTGCCATCAAATTGTGTAGTCAGTGGTGCAGCAATCTTGTAGGGCTAACTATATTTTATCAAAGATAAATGGGTTTAAGGTTAAGTTTTGGGTTAAGTAATGGCTTGGAATAGTGTTTGGTCAACGGTTGAAGACTTGAAGTTAAAAGTGATGTTCGCGTAGGATATATTGAGCAATTATAACCAGAACATGTGTTGTTCAGTTACAACTGTCGTCAGTAGGTAGTGTAAAGATTACCTTGTCCAATGCTGTCCTTCAGATGTGCTAAAGGAACTATCTTATATCAAGCATCTGTATCTATTCACATGCCTGAGATAACAGTGCTCCTGCGCATAGTATTACTAACAGATAGAGGTCATGATTGGGGTTATTAAAGCTACACGTGGGCAACGGAACGTGCAATCCAATAGACATTAATTGATGGATTAGCTACTGTACATGTAATTAATGTAGCCAGACATCAGACATGTCATTGCAAATTTAAATGAGAGATGATAGTTCAATCAAGCAGGGAAGAGGGGATCATTTATGAACATAATTACTCAAGAACTTTCAAACATATTCCTCTACTTACATGTACATGTATGAATAATATGTACAATAATATGATAATCTCTGCCTGCTTCCTTAATAGTTGGATTATCTTTTTAACAATTTAAAACATTTACAGTGGGGGAATTTTCATCATGGAAATATTATTTTGTTGAAAAAAATTCTGATACTTGTAAAAAGCTAATTTGTTAACTCTTGTGCATATATCATTTTAAATAAACTGCCACGTTGCCTCCAGAAATAGAACAGATGTCAACAATTAGTCCTTTGAAATGAATGAATCGATTTATGAATATCGACCAACTCTGTCTGTATCATTATGCCTACATGTTCATGACCTTAGGCCCAGATCACCCACTTTTGTTTACAAAAGAAACAATTGTGTACGGTTATGTTTTAGTCCAATGTCTTTACCATGAATAACATGCACCATTTAGGTAAGTGCACAGGGGGGGGGGGGGGGGTAATGATTTGTCTCTTGAGTCAGTCAAGCGTCTTTCATGTCAATCATGCTTTTTCATGCATGTCCCTTTAGCATTCATGTTTTTCCATCCATTAAATGAAAATTTGTCATTCATAAGTGATCAGTCATTCCCCGCAGATGCATGTGGCATCGCCATGTACAGTAACCCTGAAGGCTAAAGTACATTCAATTCAGCTTATGTCTTGCACAGAATTAAAAGATAATCAATGCGTGAATTCATCATTGAAAGGATTTTTTGGGACCTCCACTCGCAATTACAGAATACAAATGTTGCGGTTTCAGGAATTGCACGACAGATAATTACTTATTAATTTTTGACCATATAGGAAGCAATCAGCAAAAGTTATTGAAGTGCTACAGAAATCATTGAATGATGAAATTCTTTGAAATGTTGAGAAAATGCGTGTATGCCCATACTTAACTGATCTGTTACATACAGTTTACATCCCTCTCATGTTACGTAATTTGGAGGTAATTAAGTAATTTGAAGGACAAGCTAAAATGTTTGCTCATCGTAGAAAATACTTTTACCTGAAAAGTTTATGATTCCCCAAAATTTACAGTCATGGGTAAAAAGAATTAAAATGACTACTTCAGCAGTAAATCTGAGCCCTAGATATGAGAATGAAATAGATTATCATTCTTTAACCTCACCAGTAAACCAGAAGCATATTTGAAGTATCTTTACAAAGGTACACAAAGCTTTGGAAGATTCAAGTATTCAGAAAAAGAGGAAGAAGAATAGAATGAAAACTTCAGCAGTTTAATTCAAACACAAACTATTAAATGCATCAGGATCCTCCCATTCACCTGGTGAACTGATAATGGGGTCACATGTGAATGCTCAGTATAAATAATACACCCATTTGTCAATCAACCATTACAAATCAAATAAAAGACTGAACAGAAATGTATACACTTGGAATGCAGTCTGACAGAAAAGTTTGAGTAAAGAAAGAGACCTGAACCATGAAGTGTACATGTATGTGTCCAAATGTTAAATGTAACATTTACATAGATTTTTCTTTCTCTTTGCTACATGCATGTACATTGTACAATACATGTAATGTAAAAATACTGAAAGGAGTACTATTGGTCTTGTATTGATTACACACTCGAAATGATAAGATTGTGTTATAATCTAAGCCAAATACTGATATATAAGTTAAGAGGCGATTAAAGATATAAAGGCACACTGAACTAGGCCTGAGTCATGTCAGGATTTTCATAAACCGGGTCCCGACGGCCTTGCACCGATCGGGACCCGGTGTCCCGAAATCAGCTCGCAGGATTTGTCACTTGCCTCTATAAAAAGCGCAATATCATCAGTATGTCCCTTAAAAGTGACCTTTTTTATCAGTATAAATAAATCAACACATGCATACCTCGACACAGATTGGTATATTCTTCCATTAGATATTATTTTCATCCATGATTGGCGATGTTTAGTGCCATTATCGTGCCTCTCAAAGTAAAAAAAACTCGAGCAAGAATATAAAGACAACATTCGAGCCGCCATTTTGATTCATGCAGGTTGAATAAATCGGGTCAAAAAATATGAATGTTAGAATAATAAAACGGCTTTCTAAAAAATTCTTCTTTACAACATACCGATCAAATAATTTGTTAAAGACAAATAAATATTTATCTCTTAATTTAAACATCGCATGCTTTTTTTTTAAAGCTGAAAATTACTTGGTAATCACAAGAAGTTTGGATACGGATAGCTGTTGCAGGGCAAGTTAAGACTAGTCTCGGAAAAATGCGCAGTGCTCGTCGTTAGCTGTAAGGCGTGCCAGAACGAACCCAAACAAAGACGTGGTCGTAACGAGAAAAAAATCATTAAAAGCTACGATCGAGAGCACAATTGGAAAGACAACTACTCACGACGAGGAGCACTGCACATTTTCCGAGACTAGTCTGAACTTGCCTTGCAACAACTATCCGTATCGAAACTTCTTGTGATTACCAAGTAATTTTCAGCTTTTAAAAGAAGCATGCGGTGTTCAAAATCAAAGAAAAAATATATATTTTGTCTTTTAAAAATTATTCGATCGGTATGTTGTAAAGAAGCGCTTTTTAGAAAGCCGTTTTATTATTCAAACATTAATGTTTCTTTCAACCTGATTTATTAATCCTGCAGAGAGACCCGGCCAGTACAGTAGCTGGCTAGTAGCTGGCAAAAACAACCACATGGGGCGAACTGCTTTGCAATTTATATCAGCAGTTCGAATTGATTCAGGATGAGCTAGAATATGATTGGTAACAATTAAATACTTAAGTTTTAAGGTGGATTGATTTTAGTGGTGTGCAAAACTGCACTTTCTTACATATTTCTTTATTTTTTTCGGAGCGTCGGTTCTCAAAAAACGAAACCGGGACCCGACGGCAACGGTCGGGTCCCGGTGTGATCGACCGTACCGACTCAAGCCTACACTGAACTATGGATTATCCCATTGTAAAAGAGACAAAGTTTAGTGTGTAGAGTAGAGAGAGAGACCCTTTTTCACATATTAAACTTTGTCCCAGTGATCTATGGATGAAATAACACTACTATAATTTACTGTTTCCATTTTGTATTGACACCGAAAGGGTGAAGATTATCAAAGATATTTAAAAAAGTAAATAAAATATAGAATGTACATATAGACTGAGTGAAGTCAAATATTCTCTAGGCTTTTAGACTTTGTTCATATAGTTAATTCATTGATAAGGCACAAAGAAAGAACTTCAGAGTTTACCATTCACAACTAAGTCTGTCCTTTATGATATCAGTTTTACTTTAATTATTTTGCTTTTTTCATATTATTTGTAGTTATGCAGTTGCTGCGATGCTTACAAATATTTTTCAAGTGTTATTAAGAATACAGATAAATTATTAACAATTTGAACTATCCAGATAAACTTGTTCAACAAACAATTTTTTTAAAAGTAGGTGTATTGATTTAACCTCCATTAATACTGTACTATGCTACTTCTGGGCAATCTCCTTTCCCCATACTGATGTTCAGTTAGAACAGGGACATCCCTGGTTAGAACATGAGACAGATAGCACACGACTCAATAGACTTAACATTGATGATTGATGGCAAGGCACAGGGAAAGGTTACACGTGTACGTCACACAGGAATTTGCCCCTTCCAGAATGACTAGACTGGATAAATATATCTCCCTCTACCCAGAGTATCGGTTAACATATGGTGCTCAGCTCACCAGAGCATGGCTTGATTAACCAGATACAAATCATACATGGTGTGTAGTGCTTTCTGTAGTCAAGGCTTGATATTAAAGGTATTACAAAGTTTTGGGAAATTTTGAAAAATGGGTGGATAGTGAATCTTTACAATTTTGATATATTTCGATGCCCCTGTGGATGTATTAAAAGCACTAGAAATTTTAGCCCCTAAAACACTTCTGCTTTCGAGAAAAATTGAATATAAAGATTTACCGGTGCTCCCGGTAAATTTTGATAAATTTCAAATAGCTCCTACGGCCGTTCAATGGTAGCTGCGACCATGAAAATCTCAGAATATGTAGTGTTGGTATATAATTTCCGAACGGGAATAGCTAATCGGTCGATTTTAGTCAAGATACATTGTTTTATAGCTTAATTAATATCTTGACCTTGAGAGGGAGCTATACAACATAAAGTGTTAATTATTTACAATTTCATAACTTTAGAGTCGATTTCGACCGCGACAACGATCAGTGAATATTGTAGGATCGCATATGCTTCCAATATGTTAATTTGAACCAAATTCACGACCCCATACCAAAACTTTGTATTACCTTTAAGTGAAATTTGGTTGTACAGTGTACTTTTGGGAAACCAAATTTGACTGATTTTATATTTTTGATGGCCTAAACTCTAGATACATGTCTGTAGCTTAGAAACATATGCACATAAAATGCTCTCGTTGATTGCTTCAATGACACATTCACAATCATCTATTTATTTTTTTCTATCTTGTTTTGTTTGTAATGTATGTCTCTTTATCTGAATCTCACTTTATATATTTATTTTTTTACTTTGATTTCTCTTTGCATCTCTTCTCTATTTTGTTAAAAGAAGATCTATTATCTACATGTACATGTATCAACTATCAACATGTATAGTTTAAAAATCATGTGAAAAGTAAAATAAAACAAGACTTAAGATGTAAATATACACATATTTAACAAATACAAATTTGAATTTTGCCTGACATGGGCAAGCATTTCTCTTATTTTTTAAATAATTGGTTGCCTGATAAAGTAGTTTGATTGTTCCAGGCCCCTGTTAGTGTTAAACCTTATACAGTGTGTCCCGAAAAAAACTATACACTTTTGAAATGGCTGCCGAATAACAAATATATGATTCTAGGGGGAAAAGTTTTATATGTATGGAAAGCTCATAAACTCAACTTTCATATGACACCAAAAAGTTTGAAAATAATTCATGCTTGGGTGAGTACTGGTCACTTTTGTAAAGGGTATGGAAATTAGGTTGCGCAGGAACTAGCCTTCCAATTTGTGAGAGGTAAATCCTTTGGAGCTTACCGAATTGAGGGTGATATGATACATTCATGATTTGCTGAGTGAATCTCATGGTTTATTAAACCAAACTTTTATGCACGGAACAGGAATTTATTTTTCTATTGTAGCATTGTAACTTTCTCTGGTAGACTCAGTGGTGTGTTCATGAGAGTCCGGATGGGGTGATGGTACATGTTGTAATTTCCATGTTACAAACTGTTATTTTTTACATTTGTGACTTTGAATAAAAACCTTCACCCCACATTTCAGTTACCATTTACCTGAAGAATAAGTAGCCGACATCTTGGACATTCCTTTTGTCAACAAACCGTATTTGAATATTCAATTTACATTATCCCTACCTGGGTATTGAGTAAATCAATGAGATGTTCAACTAATCTTACAATAATTGAAATGTGGGGTGAAGGTTTTTATTCAAAGTCACAGATGTAAGAGAATAACAGTTTGTAACATGGAAATTACAACATGTATCATCACCCCATCCTGACTCCCATGAACACACCACTGAGTCTACCAGGGAAGTTACAGTGCTACAATAAAAAATGCAATTCCTGTTAACTCATGCATAAAATGTTAATCCCATAAACCAAACATTTCACTCAGCAAACCCAAACTTATCACAATTGATCATAAATTGGTCATATCATCCTCAATTCGGTAAGCTCCAAAGGATTTACCTCTCACAAATTGGAAGGCTAATTCCTGCGCAACCAAATGTTCATACCCTTTACAAAAGTGAGCAGTGCTCACCCGAGCATGAATTATTTTCGCAACTTTTGGTGACATGTGAAAGTTGAGTATATGAGCTTCCAATACATATATAACTTTTCCCCCTAGAATCATATATTTGTTATTTGGCAGCCATTTCAAAAGTGTATAGTTTTTTTCGGGACACACTGTATATGAGCTTGTAACCAAATCCAAGAAGGGGAATCTTATATGGATGATGACCTACAAAGTATTATCAAAACATTGATCATAGGGGAACTGTCTAATTTCTACATGTCTCTCATGAATCAAACATGCACTGTACTCAGCCCCCATTGGTGTGAAGCCCTTCATACATTTTCATAAATGTTTTTGTCATTATACAATAGTTGTCATTCTATGTTCTCCAAATTCTCATTCATTATGTTTACTATCAAACCCTAATGAACATGAAATTATGTTTTGTTCCAAGTTTATCATCAATTTCTTTAATGTTTTCTTTCATTTTCAACACTTGTAGTTGATCTTCCCCTACCTGAATGTTGAATCTTTATACTATGACCTGGGTCTTCCTTACCGTGACCAAACCAACGACCAAGTCACCATTGATGCCGCCGTGGCCATCAAGGAACACAACGTAGGAATCAAATGTGCTACCATCACCCCAGATGAAGAACGTGTAGTGGGTAAGTTCTTTGTCAAGTTGTTGAATCATACACATAAAAAAAAAAAAAAAAAGTTGTTGAATCATAGTTGATTCTAAGATCACCTTGAAATCCAGTAAGATGGCCTTTCTTTGATCTTGAGTTCTGGCAATGGAATCGCACTTCAAGGGGAACTTGCATAAATTTAGGTTTGATTAATTATCATACGCTAGGTGAGAGTTTTTGATCAACAGATATAACTGCTTTTGCCGAAAACTCCCAATTCATACAGATGACTAGAGAGGAGATCGTGTGTCATGCATATTATATATGGTTACAATAATTAGTTTTATCTCTTTATCTTTACTTTTAATCAGCTATAGTTTCTAACCTTTTTATGCCTCCGTTACGAAGTAGCCGGAGGCATTATGTTTTCGGGTTGTCCGTCCGTCCGTACGTCGTACCGTACGTACGTCCGTCCGTACGTCCGTACGTCCCGTTTTCGTGATCGCGTTATCTGAAGAACCGATTGCTGGATTCCTGCCAAACTTTGGTCATGTATGTATCTTGCAGAGCCGATGAACTGATTAGATTTTGGGGTCACGAGGTCAAAGGTCAAAGGTCACAGGGCTCATTATGTATGCAAAAACAGCTCGTGATCGCGTTATCTGAAGAACCGATCGATGGATCCCTGCCAAACTTTAGTCATGTATTTATTTTGCAGAGCCGATGAACTGATTAGATTTTGGGGTCACGAGGTCAAAGGTCAAAGGTCACAGGGCTCATTATGTAAGCATAAACGGCTCGTGATCGCGTTATCTGAAGAACAGATTGATGGATTCCTGCCAAACTTTGGTCATGTATTTATCTTGCAGAGCCAATGAACTGATTAGAGTTTGGCGTCACGAGGTCAAAGGTCAAAGGTCACAGGGCTCATTATATATGCAAAAACAGCTTGTGATCACGTTATCTCAAGAACAGATTGATGGATTCCTGCCAAACTTTGGTCATGTATGTTACTTGCAGAGCCGATGAACTGATTAGATTTTGGGGTCATGAGGTCAAAGGTCACGTGGCTCATTATGTATGCAAAAATGGCTTGTGATCGCATTATCATTAGAACAGATTGATGGATTCCTGCCAAACTTAGATCATGTATGTATCTTGCAGAGCCAATGAACCGAGTAGATTCTTGGGTCATGAGGTCAAAGGTCATGGCTCATTATGTATGCAAAAATAGCTTGTAATCACGATATTTTGAGAACCTGTTAATGGATTACAAATGAACTTGAATTTGAAAAATTTCTTCTGTTTTGGTTGGTAAAATTGCTCTATGACGGAGGCATCATTTTCGACTGCGCGCAGTCGAATTCCATCTAGTTTAAAGAAGATATCATTTATTCCCTGGTTGTCTTGATCATTTTATGTAAGTTTTGTTGAATTCTTTTAAGGATTTTCCCATCATTTCCATGAATCAATGGCACTGTAGAGAACTAGCCATTAGATCTAAAAGTGAACTAGAAATGCAATCGTGTCACAACGATGTGCGTGCAATGACGCCATGTTTTTACGTGTCAAATGAAGGAGCTACTCTCCGACTATCCAGAGCAATATGAAAGAAGTCTGTAGCTTCTGTGATAGTGGAGATAGTTAGGGCGAAAGAAAGGTCACCAAAACGTCCCGAAACAGAAAAAATGGTGCCTGGACGGTCACGCATGAGGGTTTCCGGAGAACGAAGAATTTAGTGACCTTGAAGGAATGCTAGAGACTACGCCTACAAATTTTGAAGGGAATTGGAGTAGAGGAAGGGATCTAGAAAGGGCTCGCAAGCACTGCGTGCAAAACCAATATGACTTGGTGCATGATGAACATGTTACGACGCGTGCTTTGGCACGAACGGCCGCCCATACTAACACAACCGAATAACAGTCTTAAAAAATGACGTCATTGAAACTCGGCGGAATTCGTACTTGTTTTAAATGCGATTTACTCACAATTTTCTGCGTGAACATATACCATACTTGGTATCATTCGAAAGGGCACTTCAGTGCGGTCAGTTTGACACCATTGTCATCTGCGCAAAACGTACTGCACGCATCAAACGCGCTAATACGTAAAGCATAGTAAATTCATCATTTTTGGCGATAACTTGGCGAACAGGGCATTACAATTTACTAAACTTAGCAGACAGTTGTCACGTATATGGATACATGTGTCTGCCAAGTTTCATTGATGTAGGTATAAAGATCGCCGGTTTAGAGCAAGTTGAAGTTATTTCTCAATTTTCTTGAAAATGGCGAATTTGGAGGGCAATTTTCTCAAATTTGGTCAGTGATAGGGTATATAATTTTGTATATGGCTGGAAAGGGCATATCTTCAAGTATCTAAATCCAAAAAAGGGTACGGGTTTGCCAAGCCATTATGGAGATACGGCCACAGAGAGAAAGCAAATTCCCAGAACTTTAGAGGGCGCTATTTATGTTGTGCAAAGCCATTGGAGCGTGAAATTTGGCATGGCTATGTGCAATTATGAGATAAAGATACTGTGAGATTTAAATACAAAACGGAATTCATTTGAGAAAGTTATGGCAGTTTTAGATTATTTAGGGGTCAAATTTTCGAGAATTTGAGAGATTTTTGACGGAGTCGGTTTCAGATTTGAATTTCGAGTACGAAGACGGCATTTTGAAGGTCAGGTTATACGTCGCAGATTAAAGAACATCTCTAAGACTATCTAGAGGAATTTGTTAGAAGGTTGTAGGATCTAGGATAGTGGAGATAGGAAGGAAGAAAGAAAGGCCTTTAAATGGACCAGAAACGGACAAAATGGCGCCTGGACGGTTATGCATGAGTGATTTCGAAAATCGAAGAATGTAGTGACCTGGATGAGATGCTAGAGATGATGCCTACGAAATTTGAAAGGAAAAGGGCATGAGGAAAGCACCTAACTAGGAATCACAAGCACCATGTACAAAACGAATGGGATTTTTGGACGATAAGGAAAACAAGAATATTAATGGGGCAGAATGTGAACGAAAACAAGGCAATGACGAAGGTCGTCATTGCAATGAAGGCACAGTTCCCCATGCAGAAGACTAAATACTATGATCACTCCTGATACGGTTGTTTTTCCACTCATTTCATGATAGAATTCAACCTGAAGGAGATGTGGAAGTCCCCCAACGGAACCTTGAGGAACATCCTTGGAGGAACAGTATTCCGTGAGCCCATCCTCTGCAATACAATCCCTCGTCTGGTTCCAGGCTGGACCAAGGCCATCACCATCGGCCGTCATGCTTTCGGCGACCAGGTGAGACCACTGTGCAGATTAGGAAATAGTTGATTATTAAGATGAGCATCTGGACATCGATTCGGAAGCACACAAAGAAAGAAAAAGAAAAGATGGGTAGTTCAAGTGATTCCTACATCTGTACTTGTCAGACATTATGGAAAGGACTGTTTTCAACTGACTATGTGCATTTCTTGATTGTGCTTGTTCATGTAGAAATCTATTCTGAGATGCAGAAAGAAAGAGAAACATTTCATTATTATGAGTGCAAATATAGCTGCCTGCCATGGTTAGAATTATTTCAAGCAATCATTTAATTTCTTATTTTGCTTGTAGTTATCCATGAATAATATAGTATTTGTGTATAGAAAGTGGTGCTGCAGACAAAAAAAAATCCAGTGTGTCTCAAGACAAACATGTCTTGAACTTGATATGATTGTACACTCCATGATGTCTGAGGTTCAAAAGATATGATTATTATGAAGAGTTGTGAACTTGAAATGTATCTGTCCTCGAGCCAGTAACAGAAGTGAATTATTTGTTTGCGCCATACTGATTCTCGTGTGGCAATTGTCTTCTACATTTTAGAATCCTCCTCACATCTGTTAAATCATTTTCAGAGAATGGTGTTTTAAACCTTTTATTTCACTCTACTCTCCTCTCAGTACCGTGCAACAGACATGGTGATCAAGGAACCAGGCAAGTTTGAGTTGGTCTTTAGCCCTGCCAGCGGAGCAGAGCCAACAAGGACAGAAGTCTTCAACTTCCCAGGAGGCGGATGCGGAATGGCCATGTACAACACAGACGAGGTAAAAACAAAATTAAAATTCTTTAAACGGATGGGGGTGCTAAATTGAAGCAAGTTGAGATTTAATGCAACTAACTTCTTATGCAGGATTTTGCAAACAAAGCTAGACCAAATCCCATTTTCCAAAGTTTGAAATTTAATGAGCAATTTTAGTCCTGCTTGCTTATACACGTGTAGCCACATGTTTGATCCCAATGATAAGGGATGAATAATTCATCTCTTATGAAGCATCCATCATAATGTGATATAACTTGCAGGATAGTGAAGACAATTTTGTATTATCAATATTCAGTGGTTATGAATATTCCAACTTAATCAATATTGATGAATCAGTATTTACTTGTGCAATCTTTAGGAACAAGATTACCTGATCTCTTCTCCATTTACTATTGATTAAGATGTTACATGTTAAGTTAGGTTTTAAAGTTAGTCTCAATATAATGGCCAGATCAATATTCTTTATAGCTCATCCGAGCATAGAGAATGGATATACATGTACATGTTATTCAATTTCTCATCTATTTATATCCCAGTCCATCACAGGGTTTGCACACAGCTGTTTCCAGTATGCTCTAGCCAAGAAGTGGCCTCTCTACTTGAGCACAAAGAACACCATCCTCAAGAGATACGATGGAAGATTCAAGGATATCTTTGAGGAGATTTATGTAGCGTAAGCCTCTTTTGTTTTCTCTGTTAAATACAATGGATACTATTCACTTTTACTGTAGTGCCTTTTGGTATTAGGACCATGGTATATTCACCATGTAAGTTGAATCATTGGAATGTTCATTCCCCCTCAATATATCGAGAGATAGCTGGAATGATAGGTAGATAGATAGATAGAAAATATATTGAGAGATAGATATCTATAGACATAGAGATAGATCGATAGATAGAGAATTATTCTAGATAAATTCTGATGTGAAATAAGAAGCAAAGTAAGAGGTAAATTGAGAAGTAAAGGTCACTCTCAGATATGAGAAAAGCCTACCACATGTAGACATGAGATGGAAGAATGTTTCTTGTACAAGACCTTATATATATAAGTACTTCAAGTTTTCAATTAGCTGGTTTCTTACAGTTAATGAGATTAAGTATCAAGTTGTTAATCCTTTTTAATCCCCCTGCCTTCGGTGTCAACTGTCTTTTGAATAGATGCACTGTATTACTACAATAGTGCTTTGTCTCTTTACTGCATGAGAGCTGTCTATCCTATAATTGTCTGAAATGCCCTTCAGACACAAAGTAGTTGTGAAACTCATTATGAATTTGTGAGCCTCGGTAATCTCTAGTTGTTATAAATTATCAGTGCATTGGAGCTGTCTACTCTATTGCTTCTTGTCTGAAGTGACCACCAGACACAAAGTATTAGTCCCAAGACACTTTTTGTTATAGCTCATGATGGATTTGTAAGCTTAAACAATCTTCATTTTGTTATTGACTTTGGAAAGGAGACCAGAAGTAGTAAAAAGTATTAATCTCCATCTACTTTTCCAAATGCTCATTGCAGCTTTGTAAACCTCAACAATCTTTTCCTTCTGGTGTTCTCTTTTCTTTAGAAACTACAAGAAGGATTATGATTCAGCTGGCATCTGGTACGAGCATCGTCTCATCGATGATATGGTAGCTCAGGCTCTCAAATCCAGTGGAGAGTTTGTGTGGGCCTGCAAGAACTACGATGGTGACGTCCAGTCTGATATCGTTGCTCAAGGTACTGCCTGGTTAAAGCTGTTTGAGCAAGGAACTGGTTGTAGAGAACATATACAAAATCTATTTTAAAGTGTTATGCGATAGATAGAGGTAGAATAATAGAATGAAAATGGAGGAGGAAAAGACTAAGAGACAAAAGCAAATATTCTGATTCTATGAATCAATGAACACCAGTAAAAATGTTGCATGTGATTATTTCATTGTCTACTAGTATTTCATAGATGTTTTGTTAATTTAAAGTTGTTACTATCGAGTATATATTTGTCATAATTTTGCCAATGTTAGCCTTTACAGTAAGTTTACTTCTTAACAAGCGATCGACGTATACATAAATCTATAACTTTTATTTCTTATAAAGAGTAGGAATGTAGAAGTGCGAAGAATCGCCCGAAACTTGAGTGCATTTAAGGTGTATCTCAACCATTTATAGAAGGCCCTTAGGAATAGCGTTATGTCATAAAAAAATTGTACGAAAAAGGATTTCATTCTCCCTGACTCTATCCTTATATACATTTAAGACAAATTTCATACTTGTTAATTTGATTTTCTTGATCAGGTTACGGATCTCTAGGACTGATGACCAGTGTACTATTGTGCCCAGATGGCAAGACCATTGAGTCAGAGGCAGCTCATGGAACAGTGACGAGGCATTTCAGAGAGCACCAGAAGGTAACTATGCATAAATTTGGATGTAACAATTGTGCTTTCAGAGAAATTGCTTTGAATGAGTAAATGTAGGAAGACTCGAGTAAGATTGAAGATCTTAAAGTGTTTTGGTTGAGTTTAGGCCCTGTATTGTAATCCCTTACTGACCTTTCCATGCTTTATTGTAAAGAAACTGGTTAATGGTATGTGGATCTTTTTTGAGACTTATGTGGTGAAAATAAGTCCTATGCCTGAGAGAAATAGATTAGCATTACCAATTATTGTGATTTGTTGTCATGGGTCTGGAAACTCCTGTAAAATCTACAGGTGTTACAATCAGGTATTTTGAACTTACGGTTTACTATATTGTAGATACATTGACTTATCTCTGAATAATGATTTATTTGATTAGGTAGTGACTATCCCTGTCATTTGTTAGACCCATAACATGAACCTCATCATATCAAACTCAGGGAACAAGAAGGCCTTAAAAGCTTTGTAATGTCGTTGGCAGTAACAGGGGAAACAATATCGTTGTTAAAACAGTGCTTTTGTAGTAAAGAGGTTCCTCTATACTTCATACCAAGTAGTTCTAACTATTCCCATCTTCCTTCCTCTATTAGGGCAACGCAACCAGCACCAACCCCATCGCCAGTATCTTTGCCTGGACCCGTGGTCTGGAGCACAGGGCCAAGCTGGACAACAACGCTGACCTGAAGCACTTCTGTACCACCCTGGAGAAGGTCTGTGTAGACACCGTCGACTCTGGCATGATGACCAAGGACTTGGCTGGTTGTATCCATGGGCTGAAGAAGTAAGTCATCTCTCTCACTCTTTTGATCTGATTATAGTTCTTGTTTAATGAAGTAAGCAAATTAACATTGTGTTAAAAGTTACTCAGAAAATTCTTCTTGAATTCAATCAACGGAAAGCTAACATAAATGCACACTAAGTGAGGATGACAAATTGAAAAGTGTCTAGATTTGGATATGAAATTGGTAATAATTTCAGTGCAAATATAGTAAGTGAATGTTGGCATGGTCCATAAAACTGTGAGTCAACATGTCAGGGTTTCACTGCCAGCCATTCCACTTTCTTAACTCGTAAAAGAACCTGGGAGGATGTGAACAAAATGTTGACAAAATGTAATGGAAACACTCACCTTTAGTAAGCATGGTACCAGGTATGTCAAATTCTTAGAAACCCAATCATAACGTCTTGTAGAAAAGAGAATAGTTATGTTGATGTGTGTTTTTGTTTCTTTGTGTTTTTGCAGCGTGAAACCAGAGCACTACCTGAACACCATGGATTTCCTCAATGCCATCTCCGAGAACCTGGACAAAGCTCTGAAGTAAAGATAAAACATAAACCAACCCAAACCAAAGCATGAACCATCTTCTGTATGGATCTCTTCATCACAACAGAAATGTACATCACCCAAACCGAGCAACGTGTGTCTTTGTTGCCAATTGAACTTGTGCCTCGGATTCACAAATGAAATATTAAACAGACGTCATATCACAGAATCTAACATTCTCACACAGAAGAAGAATGCTCTTTGACAATGAACTGCAGTGACAAGGCCGTATTGATGAGATTTATTTGTTGTGCTTTGAACATGTTGGCAAGGGGGATTTTATGTTCTATGTTTATGTGGCGAGATAGGAAAACATATTTAGGGGTAGGGACAGGGAGGGCTATTAAGGAAATATTAAACAATTCTTATTCCACTTACTGAAATCATTGAGGATTTAATTGAAGTGATTCTCTATTATTTTGTGACTTTATCTCTCGAGTATCGGGATGGAGAGATGCAATTTTGCCAAAGATGATAAAAGTTCAGGTTATACTGTACTTATGCTAAAACCCATATTATATCAGAGAACAATGAAAGAGAATGAAATTTCAATCCTTTGTTCATAATAATCAATATGTGGAGTATATTCAGTAGACTCATGTTTTTAACTTCAAAATCCCTTAACATTCTTTTTTTTCTCAAAAATTTTGAAATATTTATTTAATTTTGAAATTATTTTATTTTTCACTTGAAGTGTGATTTGTGTTTGTTATTGCAGTGGTATATATTTATATTGGAGTGCAGGCCAGCTAAGGACAGGTACAAGAGCGTTTTTGTTTTTCTTTGTGCAAACTGTTAATAAATTATATTACTCCAATTATGTATTGGAGATTTCATCTTGAAGAAATATGGAAGGTCACAATTGTAGCAATACATCACATGAGTATTCAGGGATTCAAGACTTAAAATATAGATTGTGATATATTTGTTAGATACCAATGTTTCTATGAAAATCTGTATCAGTGTGTGTATTGAGATGAAAGAAATATTTAACAACAGTGTAACGGGCAAATGATTACCTCCTTGTGTCATTTAACGTAATAGGTTTCATTGTATTAACTGATTCTCAACATTTTCTATATGTGATTAGGTAAACCTTACAATTTTTACACATGAATACTAGTTGTTCTGTAGACTTTATACATTTGCATAATTATAAATTAGAATAATCGTTATGAACAGCTTTGCTGTATAAAATATGAGGTTAACTGCTGGATCATGTGATGAAATTGACTGAATATTATACAGCAGATTTGAGATTATCCTTGAATAGCAATATGTTTGGTATCTTGGTGGCATCGGGTTTGTGCTATGTGCTATTTGCTTCCCTCACTCTCTCTCTCTCTCTTATTCCCTCCAGGGTATGTGAAATAGAAGAATATTCCAATGTTATCAACCAAAGGGAATGTTGTGTTTTGTTTTGTTAGTTGTACCACCTTGATCGCCACAGTGTTAGATAGGAAATTGAGGAGGAAGCTATATGTTTGAGCATCCCTTGATGGAATGGACATGATCTTAGAGATGTATGGCCCTTGCCTGGCGTGTAGCACAATAAAATAAAACCACCAGTCACTAACCACTGCTGTCTCATTCTTTATATTTACTTTTCTCACTGATGTGTATGTTGTTGCTTGTTTAACTTACCAGGGGGCCGTTACTCGGAACCGTAATAAGTGGACAACCCATAGATAAGCGTGTTAATTCTATAACCCATTTCAATGGGATGTTTACGAACTTAGACTTACGGCGGATTCAAGTAACAGGCCCCCCGATGTTGTGTTACATAGAGGGATATATTTTCTGATTACAAGAAGCAAGACAAATTGTAGAGTTTTGTTCTAATGATATGTATTTAAACTAATCCACCAACACATAAATATTAGAAGAACTTGCCACTAAGGATTCAAGTTTGGGCATGAAAGGAGATATTTATATTGAATCTTTTATCAGTATTTCAGAATATATTTCTGAAAGCTTGATTTTCTGCAAATGCAGAAATCAAGGATCTGCAAGGTCTATGCGTACTAAAGAATATGTACTAGATATTTGTGATTTAATCTTGCTTGTAATGATTATAAGGATTAAGGATGGTGGTGATGATGATGATGATGTTGGTTGTGTTGATGGTAGAGCTGAGGATGCAATGATGACAGATAACGCTGATGAGGATGATGGTGACGACGGTGATGTTAGAGGTGGTGATGATGTTAGCGCTGAAGATGCAATGATGATGACAATGATGATGATGATGTTGGTGGTGGTGCATGATGTTAGTGCTGAGGATACAATGAAGATGACAGTGATAATGATGAAGATGATGGTGAGGATGGTGAGGATGATGTTATCAAAGGATGGCAACTAGAGAATATCAATCTGTGTGTGATGTAATTTTTGGCAGATCTGTATCAATTGGCTTAGTTTAATTCAAGTCTGAGTATCAACATCACCAAATCCCAAAAATTTGACTATTGATACTTTGAATCAAGACACATAGTGTGAAATTTGGACTGGTAGCTTATATGAAGAAGAAGAAAGTAAAAGACGAAGAAGAAGAAAAAGGAAAAGATAACATATTTCTCTAGCCATCCGTCAACTTAAAGTCACTGAGTAGTCGGCTCTCATGGGGAATTCGACACCGTTCGGGTGTTTACCCAATAACAGGTGTTGTCAATCACCAGGGTTAGCCTTGAGTTTTATGACCATTGGACCTTATGTAATGCTTTGATTTGCCCGAAGACTCTCGAGCTCTCTGAGAGATTAGGGGGTAATTCTTGACTGGACTATGGGTTTGCTGTGTGCAAATTTGTACCCCCATTAATGGTATTTCCACCAAGTCTGGTGTCAGCGAATTATGGCCTTCTGCACATGGAAACTGGCGATCCACTCCCTTTAACGTCAACCAGTCAGAAAGAAAATGTTATAGCGCCATCTACGTCTTAGGACAAATATCGCCGTCCGCTTTTGATTCATCATGGACATGGAAACGAATGGAGAACCCGACCAAAAAATGAAAAAGGGAAGCACGCAAAGCGTTTCACAGTGGTTTGTCGAAAAATCTCAAACTTGCTTGAAACAACAAGATGATCGATTCGCGTGTAAGGCCTTTCTCCTGACAGCAAAGATCCTCTGCCCACATGACTTCGAAATACAAGTGAGTTAGACAGTTTTTCCAACACAATATTTAGTATGTGGGACAGAAGACGAAGTAGAAATTGATTGCCCCTTCGGAATTCGCCTAGTCCACCCCCTGGACTGTTGTGCACGATTTCGCTATCGTCTGGTTAATTGAGTGCACACCTCATAGCACACACACATACATACGCACATGCAAAATAGTTCTACTGACAACAGATTTGTTTGGTTATGGGCGCCATTTTAATTTACGAGTAAACAAACCATTACCTTTACCTTTAGCTCTACCCGAGATTCTGGAAGAATGCTGTGTTCTCAGCAGTCGGGCTTCCAGTTCAATGCCATTTTCTTCCTTCTCGTAGTTGGGTGTCTTCTTGGTAGGTTTGTCTGGCTCAGTTCTGCGTCAGGTATTCTACTCATGGGGAGCAGAACCGCTTGTCCTTCCATACTCGATCCAGTCTGGCTTTAAAGGCATTCACTGTGGTAGCAGTGACTACCTCATCAGGAAGTGTGTTCCAGTCATTGATGACACGTTGGCTGAATGCATCCTGCCTAATCTTCGTTGAGCATCTTTGTTTTACGATCTTTAGACTGTGGCCTCTTGTGTTGCTAGTCGAGTGTTCAAAGAAGGTATCAACTGGGATGCGTTCAAGTCCATGGATGATTTTGAAAACCTGAATCATGTCGCCTCGTCGTCTGCGATATTCGAGGGAGGGAAGGTTGAGCGCCCGAAGTCTCTCTATGTAAGGACGGTTGCGGATGTCATAAATCATTTTGGTAGCTCTCTTCTGCACCCTCTCTATGGTTTTGGAGTCTGTCTTGAAGCGAGGGTACCATATGGAATCTCCGTAATCTATGAGAGGTCTGACAAGGCCTTTGTATAGCTTTGGAATTGTGGACCTGTCTCTGCACTCAAAGCTGCGACGGATGCAGGAGAGTACTCCGTTGGCTTTCTTGACTGCATATGCCACATGGTTAGGCGCCACGGATTTATTCAACTGGCATTCGGAATGCATGTAGAATGCATGTAGAATGTCCTATTCAGAATCTATTGTTCGTTAATCCACATTCCAGAATGTACCTAGAATGTAGCTAGAATGCGGTAATTAACGTCTTAATTGGCGCATTCTGGGTACATTCTGGAATGTCCCATGAATAGGCCATCCGAACAAAGGCGATGCTCCATGAATAGGCCATCCGAACAAAGGCGATATCGATCGGCAGCGACTACCTTCTTGATATTGCGTGCCGGAATAGTTTCGATATAGAATGAACCATAAGAATTGTTTGAAATCAACAGATATTTAATTGGTTTCGCTTCTGTCTCTCCCGCGATCGGTTGCATTTATGGACTTACTTTTATTTCTTTCCGACGGCAAACCGGTAACATCAGTGATATTTAATTGTTTTCGCTTGTAGCTCTCTCTCTCTCACCATTTATTTCTCAAGCGTCGGTGATATTGTATTTGATTTTCTTTCTTTTCTTCAGCTTATTAAAGATGGTGAAAAGAGTAGAAAAAGAATGAGAAAGAATGAAGACAGATTTATTATGACATTCCCGCCAGACCGCCACAAATATGTTCCGAGTCGGCGCTCTCAGAACAAAGGCGCGTTACAGTGTCAAATATACGCGGTGTTTTGAAACGTTGGTGTTGATTGAGATGATGCCTCATTAAAGATGGTAAAAAGAGTAGAAGAAAGATTGAGAAAGAATGAAGAAAATATTTTGCATGAAAATGCGGATGAATCTGAATGATCAAAATGAGAGGAAAAAAGAGGATGCAAGAGATGGTGGGTGTTGAAAGATCTGAGGACTAATGAAATGATACATTTAGATAAAAAGCGAGAGTGGATATTTATGGTTACCATCTTATTTTTAAACTTTTTTTATTGGCAGGGATGGGGGTCCGTTTTTTTTTTTTTTTTTTTTGGCCAGGGAGGAAGCAGCCTTGCCCCCGCCCCCCCCCCCCCTCCATGCGTCTGCGCCTGAAGAAAAGCACATGCGAATAATCTTATTTCCAAACCGAGACGCACATTATTTTGTTTGTGGTCTGTGCTTTTATGTTGCGTATAATTTGTTTGTTTAGCGCACATTATCCTACTTTACCCCCCACCCCCCCTTTTTTTTTTTACATCACCTACTTTATCAAACCACTCTAATTTTTTAATTCCATCTCTTAGAAATAATGTTTTTTTTTTTTTTTTTTTTTATCTTTAATTATAAATAAAACTTACTTCATATTTCTTTACGAAATTTCATAAAAATTGTAGAGGGTGTGATTATTTATTCCAAAACAAATAAAGAGAAGGTCATATATAGATCAGTAGAGAGTGGCGGGGGGGGGGGGGGAAATGAAAATTAAGTGAGAGGGGAAGTGCAGAGAACGAGGGAAAGAAAGAGAATGCAAGAGATGGTGAAATCTAATTGTAGTCTTTATTATATATATTAGAAGTAAAAAGATTTCTTATTTCTTATTTCCAATCTAACTGTATTCTCTAAAAATTGAACGATGTTATCTCACGCCACATGGCATGTGGACAACAACATGACATGTGCGCAACAACGACATACATATAATGACATATTTATTATGGCATTCCCGCCACAAATATGTCGGCGCTCTCAAAACAAAGGCGCGTAACAATGTCAAATATACGCGTGTTTTAAAGTTTGGTGTTGATTGACATGACGCCTCATTTTAGATAACAAGGAGACGGTGTTGATTCGAGATAGAGATGGATTTATTATTATCGAGAGAGAGAGAGATTACAGGTGTAAATTGGCCGTATGCCTATCACAATCCTAAAATGTTGGATTATTTTGTAATACACAAATGTTTTTGTCATCGGAAATAATTGCTCCTCACCATGGTATTTTACCAGTCGCAACAAGGACATTCAAATAATGACAGATTTATTATGACATTCCCGCCACATGTCGGCGACCTCAGAACGGAGGCGACGTAACAATCATAAATATCGCGGTCTGTTGGAACTTGGGTGTTGATTACAACATTTCCAAGATACAGTCATCAATCCAACTTTCTACTTCATTCATGCCTTTTCATCGTATCCACCAAAAGATCAATAGACATATCAGAATCTCGATATTTAATTGCTTTCGCTTCTCTCTCTCTCTCTCATCACTGCCCCTATATCGTTATCCTTGTTATAACTCTCGGTCTCATTGATTGTGACATTACTAAAACAAAAAAGATTGAAACGCCAATGACAATATTTTGTAATGGCATGCAAATATACACAAATAGGATACATAGAGCATTTAAAAAATGAATTTCTTGAATTGTCATATTGTTCCTCCAAAACGAACTGTTCAGTTTGAAAAAGATGTGTATATACATATCATATTAAATCGGAATAAAGACAGCCCATATCAATCAGTCCACCAATGAAATTAAAGTGGGGAAAAAAGATTTCTCGAATTTGCTGCTCAATGTTCCAAAAATACAAAATGGTATATGTATACCTGTATATCTGTCAAGATGTAAAATATCATATTTAATAATTGAATAAATGTCAAAATGAATTTCTTGAATTTGCTACTCAATGAAGCAATGTCCCGAAAATGTATGTATGTATGTATAACAGCCAACCTATACCAATCAGTCCAACAAAGTGGTATTAATCATACAATAATCATACACGGATGTGGACTTTCAGACGATGGTAGTGTTGGTCCTTTTTACTGGTGTAGTCCACCATTAGAATTAAAGCAGGGAAAAAGATTTCTTGAATTTGCTACTCAATGAAGCAATGTCCCAAAAATTAATAACGATATACCTGTATATCTGTCTAGCTGTAAAATATCATATTGAATCAGTGAATAAATGTCAATATGAATTTGATTATTGTGATAATAAATTAGTTAGAATGTGTCTGCTTGTCGTTCTTATTTTCGTCGATGTTGAATACTAGTGTTGTGAAGTGAATGTTTGTCGCGCGTGAGTTTGAAAGAGGGTCTAATTTAATCTTGGTTTTATATTGGCATTTTATTATTGTGAAAATAAATTAGTTAGAATGTGTCTGCTTGTCGTTCGAATTTTCGTTGATGTTGAATACTAGTGTTGTGAAGTGAATGTTTGTCGCGCGTGAGTTTGAAAGAGGGTCTAATTTAATCTTTGTTTTATAATGGCATTTGATTATTGTCATAATAAATTAGTTAGAATGTGTCTGCTTATCTTAGTGAGTTAGTTGTAGTGAGTTTGAAAGAGGATCTAACGAGAGTAGGTAATGTTATATTTTTATTTATTAAATTCATTGATTTTCATGTTATATGAATTGATAGTTTGTCGCGCGTGAGCTTGAAAGAGAATTTTCATATTCCAACACTATGTCGGCAGAAAATTATTTCGCCGGTTAAGAAATAAAGCGACCGCACCATTTTATTGGAAATGGAAACGTAATACCAAGATATTTTGTTTCTTCAATTGGGAGACAACGTGTTTTCGCTGTTATCAACTTCAGAAAATCAGAAGTTGGGAGAACGAATGTTATACCTTGTTTAAAAGATGAATACAAATAGCTCTTACTCCTTCTAAAAGTGGCTCCGCGCTGTTTATATAAAATTATACTTATTCATATTCCAACACTATGTCGGCAGAAAATTGGAAAGACAAACAATTTATTTTATATAAATGTAATCTTTTTCGAGCAGGAAAATACTTGTATTAGAACTCGTTCGTAGCGTCAAAATTCATTTTACCGGTTAAGAAATAAAGCGGCCGCAACTTTTTTGGGAGAACGAATGTTATACCTTGTTTAAAAGATGAATACAAATAGCTCTTACTCCTTCTAAAAGTGGCTCCGCGCTGTTTATATAAAATTATACTTATTCATATTCCAACACTATGTCGGCAGAAAATTGGAAAGACAAACAATTTATTTTATATAAATGTAATTTTTTTCGAGCAGGAAAATACTTGTATTAGAACTCGTTCGTAGCGTCAAAATTCATTTTACTGGTTAAGAAATAAAGCGGCCGCAACTCTTTTATGGGAAAATAGAAACGTAATACCAAGATATTTTGTTTCTTCAATTAGGAGACAACGTGTTTACGCTGTTATCAACTTCAGAATATCAGAAGTTGGTAGAACGAAAGTTATACCTTGTTTAAAAGATGAATACAAATAGCTCTTACTCCTTCTAAAAGTGGCTCCGCGCTGTTTATATAAAATTATACTTATTCATATTACAACACTATGTCGGCAGAAATTTGACAAGGAAAACAATTTATTTTATATAAATGCCATCTTTTTCGAGCAGGAAAATACTTGTATTAGAACTCGTTCGTAGCGTCAAAATTCATTTTACCGGTTAAGAAATAAAGCGGCCGCAACTTTTTTATGGGAATATAGAAACGTAATACCAAGATATTTTGTTTCAGAAGTTGGGAGAACGAATGTTATACCTTGTTTAAAAGATGAATAAAAATAGCTCTTACTCCTTCTAAAAGTGGCTCCGCGCTGTTTATATAAAATTATACTTATTCATATTACAACACTGTCGGCAGAAATTTGACAAGGCAAACAATTTATTTTATATAAATGCAATCTTTTTTCGAGCAGGAAAATACTTGTATTAAAACCAGCTCGTAGCGTCAAAATTCATTTTAACGGTTAAGAAATAAAGCGATCGTAACTTTTTTTTTATTGGGAAATGGAAACGTAATTCCAAGATATTTTTCCCTTCAATTAGGAGACAACGTGTTTTCGCTGTTATCAACTTCAGAAAATCAGAAGATGAGAGAACGAATGTTATACCCTGTTTAAAAAGATAATTAGAAATAGTTCTTACTCCTTCTAAAAGTGAGCCGCGCTGTCGAACCTTATGAGGTATAGTCGCATTTGAAATCACGCATCTCTGATTAATCGCCAGCGTCTCGGGCATGCTTTTTCATCGCCCAATTCTCAAAAGTCGATCGATTTGCGCCTTTGTCTAGAGAACAAAGGGGCATTCCAGAATGCATTCCAGAATTCGTACAGAATGTGCGCATTCTGGAATGCCCCTTTGTTCTCTAGACAATAGGCACAGGTCGCATCGATTTTTTGGGAATGTGGCTAGAATGTGCGCATTCTGGATACATTCCAGAAAGATTACAAGGGCATTCTGAATGCATTCCGAATGCAAGTTGAATAAATCCGTGGCGCCTTATGGAACTTTAGCTCGTCATCAATGAGGATGCCGAGATCTTTCTCCTCAGATGTAGCTTCAAGGACATCATCTCCAAGGGCATAGATGTGTTTGACGTTTCCTGGGCCTATGTGTAGTACTTTGCACTTTTGTGTGTTGAAGTGCATTTGCCATGTATTGCTCCATTCCATTAGTGCATCAAGGTCAGATTGGATTGAGCACAGATCATCTTTGTTGGATGCTTTGCCATACAGTTTAGTGTCGTCAGCATAGATCTTGACAGACCCTTGAAGTCCATCTGGTAGGTCATTGATGCACAAGACAAACATTGTTGGGCCGAGAACACTACCCTGTGGCACTCCGCTCCTTTGACCTCTAGAGGTCAGTGGTTTACGCGTAATTAAGATAGCGCCTGTGCAAATATGATGTGTGAGCGCACAGCGCAGGCAGTGATGTCATCAATGTTTTCAAATGCGCATGTATTGTAGCGTCACTGCCTGCGCTGTGCACTCACAAAGTCAAAGACAAATAGTAGGGAGGCCAATGCCCGGGCGTAAGGCTTCTACGCCTACGTTTGTGCGCTCGTCGTCCAAGTCAGAAAATTACCAGAAGAAAAAAAAAGGGAAAAAAAAAGAAAAAAAATATCTATGGAATAAAATGTATAACAAATACACAATTACACACTCCACAACATACCTATAATCACAGATCTGTAATGGTCTTTCACCATTTGTTGACGATCTTGCAGATTTTGATGTATTTTGATCCAATAATTGCGCTAGCAGACGAAAATAACGGACGCACAAGAGAAGCTAGACGGGTCCTAGAGGGCGATGAGGTTAGCTCACTAAAATCCTTCTCAATGACTGAAGGTAGCGCCTAAAAATATGGAATCAATTTAATATCAAAGAACTTTTGATAGAGATTAACATATCAGTTGTGCACAAATGTCACTTTTAACAACTAGAAAATATAACGAAAAAGGATTATATCTTTTTAATTGCAGATTTTTACAAACTGCACAATTAAAGGTAGATAGAGTACGATGTTTTTGTCAATCTTGCGTTGGTTTGAGCCCCATAGCTAGAGCCATCTCAAATTGGGGAGCAAAACTGTGAACAAAGACGTCATTGTTCCAGCCCAAAATAGAAGTCTTGCGACATCATAATATGAATATGTATGAGGTCCGGTCTCATCGCGCGCAAAACAAATTTGACGTAGTCTCACACATAGTACCTTTTTCTCAGCACTAGACACCAGTGTCGTGCAGTAATGTATGAGAAGTGTAAAAAAAGACATTTCAGTAAAAAAAAAAGTCTACGTGAGCAGTCTATACTCCAATTGAGAAGTGTAATGAATGCCATGATTTGAACGTGTGTGTTTTAGTGTATGATATCATCATGGTTAGTAAGAGAGAGAGAGAGAGAGAGAGAGGGAGAGAAATATCTCCGTCAGTACACGTCTATCAATGCGTGCAGTCCTATTGACTATGTTTGATTCCGTATTGTGTTCGCTGCAACTGTTGGATTTATCGATCGTATTGTGTTCGCTGCAACTGTTGGATTTTGCAGTGTCAGATTGATCTTTACTCATGAGGAAATAATTGGAATACATATCAAAACTAAGGTAGGCCTATTTATTTATTTCAATCATTTTCTCAATTTACAATGAGTGGTTTTCGAGCTTTCTCTCATTATGGCATGGCTAGCATGGCTCGATTGCGGCTTGCATGCAATTACCGTACCTGGACGGCCTGTAGTACTGTGTCGGTGTGTGCGACTAATTCAAGGCTAGCCGGTGATGATGAATGTACTTTCGCGCGAAGTTTTGAACTTGTTGTCCGGGCAATGACCATGATGACACGCCCATTCCCTCGGGCCTGTCTAATTCTCGACGTAATTTTTGGGACCATGAAATTGATTGTTTCAAGGCTCTTGCGTACGGCCAAGCGTAGAAGGAAGGGAGTGCTTAAAAGCTGGATATCTCCTATTTTATGGAACTTCTGGAGTCGGCAGATGGGTGAGTTTTCTTAGGGAAAGTAAATGCTTTCTTTTAATCTTTGTTTTATTTTAAACAAATTCGTAATTAAAAAGTTAGATTTGGGCATTGGCCTCCCTACAAATAGTCAAAGACTTCTGAATAGAATAACTGAGGAGGAGGAGGAGGGGGGGGGGGGGGGGGGGAGTGGGAGTGGAGATGCCATGTTGTATAATGTTGAGATCATATGCTATTCATTTTGTTGGCCTGGAGTCTATTCATTGTCTTAGACTTAGGAGATTTTTTTTTATTTAGATCTAGAATCTATTCTAATTGATTTGTTGAAGAAAAAATTGATTGTAAAGATCTAAATAAAATAAAAAATATTCACTAATTTATTTTGATGTAGTTGCTGCTGAAATAAATCAATGGGTCCCTAAACCTACGTCAATATTGTGGCCCGTAATGATCTGGTACAACCCCTTGTTACCTGCATAGGACAGAGGTTCTCTTCATTCACAGAGAATGAGGTTTTCTCTGCAATTTCATCGCTGGATCCCAAGACATGGCGAAATGACCTTACAGGCTTTGACTTCAGCGACAGAGATGCCCAGATCCTCATTGAGCACTTCAATGACACACTGGTTGCTCATGGATGTGATCCTGACCAGGCTACGTCAGAGTGGGTGAGGCTGAAGAAGATCATCTCAATATATCATAAGCCAACTACAACATGGCAGGCTCTATGGGGGACTCTTTTCCAGAAGCAGAGATGCCAACTAGTACGGATTTCCCGTAATTGGTACGGAAATTAACGACCATTACGGCAGTACGGAATGTTGTCTAAAAATTACGTTTTTTTTTGTTTTTTTTTGTTTTTTTGTTTTTTTTTTTGCGCATAGGGATCTATCGTAGCAAGTGCTGTACAGTATGGTGGCCATCCAGCACTCGCTGCATGAGAAAGATGGAAAATTATCAAGTATTCTCTTAAAGCTTATCTGCCGTAGTTTACAGGAGGGATTAGACCGCTCTGCAAGGTCACTGGACAGGTGGTTATCTCATCAACTCAGCTCTCAGTTAACATAAGAAAAAGAGGATCATGGGGGACCAATGGTCACCGATTAGGCATTGTTTGTTATATAGAGGGCGCAAGTAGCTACCAGTAGTGCAGTGGGCCTTTAATAGAAGCCAATTTTTCATTGAAAACTTATGTGTTGTGATGAACTGAAAATCAATATTTAGCAACTTTGTGGGAGTAAAATCACAACAAATTTCAGATAATCATGCGCGCATGCGTCCGCTTGCCATTCTTTTAAGATTCATGGCGCCGCATAGGAAATTACTGATTTATTCCCCAAATTACTGATTTTGAGCCTTATGGTTACTGATTTGTGCTCTGAAAGGTTGGCATCCCTGCAGAAGCGGCAAGCAGAGTATCCCAGTTTTCTTCACATAATAGAGATGATCCAGGTACTTCCCTTCGCTACTGCACAGGTAAAAAGGGGCTTCTCCCTAATGAACAGAGTGAAAACTGACTGGAGGGTTCGTCTCAAGTCTCAACACATGCCCGCTGGATGACCTTATGATGATAAGTCTTGAGGGCCCTTCAGAAGAGGAATACACCACAAGTTCTGCTGTAGCTAGATGGAACAGAGCAGACAAGCAAAGCAGGCGCCCAAATGTCAAACCCTATGGTCAGCGGCTTGCAGATGCTGCAGATCCTGATCCCATCCCTGAGCCCATCATTCCCATGGACAAGGGTTCTGACGAGGGTCCTGATGAGGGTCTTGAAGAGGGTCTGTAGGAGTGTAGGGAGAGGGACTGTGTTCTGCTACTTCTATGGAGTATGGATCTGGAGGAAGAGTGGAAGACACAGAAACTTAAATTGATTGAACTGTTGAGCACTTGAGCAGAGCCGAACAAAGATACAGTCTGTGCCTGTATATGTTGTTTTGAATACCGGTACATTACTTATTACATGTGACATATTTGCAGGCAAGCATTATTTGCCTGTCCACTCAAAATTTTCAAGAGCATTAGAAAAATCTTTTTCTTACTTCTTAAATGGAAACATGGAATATTGGCAGATAAGTCAAATTTCTCAACTCATTTCTTTTTCCTTCAAATTTAAAAACAAAAAGTGCATGTTCCTGCCTTATGTACATACATGTACATGTAGAAGATTTGCCAAATATATAAGTATAAAAGTACACTATTGAACTATTATCATATATTTATAAGTTGATACAATATTATAGGAGTTACTAGATACTTACATAATTATTATTGGATTCTTGCCACTCGGTTGAATCAACAGAATCATGTCATTGTCATCATGTCAAGCAAGACAAGCAAGTTGTATGATGGGATATGTGAAAGTAAAATGAAGGAAACAAAGTCAAAAGTGAAATTAAAAAAAATATTTTGTTTTTATATTTTTTTTTATACTTCTTGCATAACCCCTGTGTGAGACTGTGAGTGGCTGAGAGTGGGTACTGTATCATTAGTAATTCAGGAAATGAGCTACTGTATATGACTGACTATGAACCTGTGGTGGTGTGAGTAATATATAAGCCAGGAAGCCTACTAAATAAACAAACCGTTTGTGAATTAATTAAAAAAGTAGCCCCCGAAATTGAAAAAATTAGCCCCTGAAAAGAGTACGGTAGCCCCCGAAATAGAAAAGGTAGCCCCGGTAAGTTGAAAAAGTAGCCCTCAAAAAATTTATAAAAACTGAAAATGAAGACCCCGAAATAAAAAAGTTAATTTTTTGCCTGTAAATGAATGCAAAATATTGATTCTGTGGCTGACTGAAGTGGATGTCACACCGATTTCAAACTATTAACAAGTTAACAAGAAACTTATGAAATTTGGGGGCTAATGATTAAATCCTTGTGGCTAATTTGCCCAGATGTTTGCACATTGTATATGTGTCACATGTATTTTTGTTGAGTACATAGCTAAATGACCTTTTTTCATTTGCTTTACCGATGTGATTTCATGAAGCAGGGTTTTTCAGTATCCTGTGTCCCAACAATGTTAATCAGATGGTAAACTTTACTCATCGGGAAGAAGAACAAAAGGAACATAACCCTATAACCTGCAATTACCAGTATAAACCTACCAGTAAATAGTAAAAAGAGCCAGAGCCATTGAATGTGGGTGGGCATTCAACAAATCTAATAATCAAATTAAATCTTCCTCTTTGGTACAGTATCAGGCATACTGCTTTGAGAAAACAGCACAAGATGTCAAACAGGCAGCATCTATTCTTCTTGAGATGTAAGTATGGATACAGAAAAATTAATTAATTAAAAATGGAATGGGTATGCTGAAATTTAATATTTGTATTTGTCAGTGCTGACTCTGAGTCGAAACAGATTGTATATGGTTAGAAGGAGGTTTAGAAAATGGTGCATGTAGATTAATATCAATATTTTTATCACTGTTAACTTCATACCTATAATTTTTTTCTTTTTCAAAATGGTATTGCTGTGACTCCTTTCTCAAACTTATACAATAGTGATACACCCATGCACTTCAACTAGCATTACAAGTACTCCAATGAGATGACTTCTGAATCAGTTTCTTTCAGCCCAGTAGCTCTTGTGAATAGGCTCATATAACAAGCTGTCTTGAGCAGTGTAATTAAAAAAAAGAATTATACCCTTCATTTTGTTAAAGTAGAATTTATTAGAATAAATACATTCCAGCAGATGACAGTTTACTTGTCTACTCACTCTGTGTTGATCTCAACTTAACCATATTTATGCTATTCTTTACTTTGCTGTAATTAAAGAATCTTATATTAGATATGACAATCAATTTGTATCTTTTCAAATACAAAAATATTATTTTGGTGTCATGTTTTATTTTTACAAGGTTTAAGAATTTCCCCTTGGATGGCAGACTGGACGATGAATTGAAGGCTATCTCAAAGTCATTACTTGGAGACTCCAAGGACACACATGCATCTTTTCTCAAAGGTGAATTTTCAAAACTCAAAAGGCCATTATCTACAGGAAACAGATAGTTCCTTCATATAGAATGTGGGAATGAGAGAGTTCAGTAGCCAGTGGGTTAACTCTCAATCGAGTCATCTGCTTTTCAAAAAGTTCATCATTTGATGAGAATTAAGAAGATTGGAAATGTATAACAAGTCGCGGGTCCAATGATTGAGGAGTAAAACCAATGAGGCAGTTCTTAATTGGCCCATGCCTCAAATATCAACAGGATTTCCAAACATGGGGGGGGGGGGGGGGTGGCTTCTACTCTCTGCTATTTTGAGTACCGTAAGAATTATGAGAGTGATAGATATCCTCCTTGAATAGATTAACAGATTTAGAAAGTACCTGTACTTGCACCTGTATATCCTCCAATTTAATGCTAGGAAATAAATGAATAATGTCTTCTTAACTAGTATGTAGCTAGATTCATTTTTTTATAGTTTGAACAATTTATTAACAAATTACCCTTATCTGTCAATTTGCAGATTATGTCTATGAAATAATCTCTTGTGATCGATGTGAATATGATACATATGAAAGGATCTAACCTTACTTTGATGCTGAGTTCATTCAGTTACCGGTAGTTTACATTTTAATCATATATGTTTTTCTTTCTTTTTAACAATTTTTGGGATAGATGTGTATGAGCACCTGCCAACAAAGATACAGAGGGAAATACTGGAACACTGTGCAAGTAAGTGAATGCGACTAGAGATTTAATAAAGTACAGAGCCATGTATTTCTAAATGTTACTGGACCGTGATGATCCTGTTTTTGCTGTTGATGGCAAATCCTGCCCATAACAACAACAGTTTGCCGTTTTTGTAGCCATGATCTGAGAATAATGCAATGCATATATATCTCTTGAAAGACTAGTTACAAGAAATGTTCACAAAATTTGTGATATTGTAGTGGTTAATGGTACCTTGATGCCACATGGCTCTATGTTCATTTTCTCTTTTTCCGCATCTAGAACTAAGCCAGCAGAACCACAATGATTTAGAGGAGCTTCGTCTCAAACTTCTCATCAATCAGCGATTTAACAAAGATGGGCCGAAAGAAGTGGTATGTTGTAGATATCTTAAGACAAGAGAGTTGTATAGCTATATAATTCATTATTCACCCATCTTGAGTGCAGTTTCTCTGTACTAGGTTTCTTATGTTGTTCAGAATTCATTTAAAGCTTAACAGTACTAGTTTACAGGAGGGATTAGACCGCCCTGCAAGTTAATATGAGAAAAAGAGGATCATGGGGGACCAATGGTCACCGATTAGGTATTGTTTAATATAGAGAGGGCGCAAGTAGCTACAAGTAGTGCAGTGTGCCTTTAATACAAATTGCATTGCTTGTTTTGGTGATTTAACTTGTATCCCCTATCACTGCATATTTTTATTATATTTAAGTAACACATGAGTATGGTTTCTGATAGGCTCTTAGCTTGTGGAAGACCATGCACAAAATTTCCTATGATTCATTAATGATCATTATGTTTAAAAATACAAGTATGTAAAAAAAAAATCTTCAAATGTTAGACTTTTCATGATGATAAATGAATGATGTGCAATATTGTGAAACAAATATGCTTGTTGAATGTTTCCTATTTTATGATAATTCCTGCAACCTTTAATGATTGATCTGTGTTTTTCTCATTTTATGACAGTCTCTTCTTTTGAATAGTATCTTGGATATTGAGAAGAAAGAGGGCTTCAAAAATGTGGCTAACCCTTATAGGAAACTTATGGGTAAGATTGAATTTAGGATTAATCACATATATTTTCAAAAACTGTGTCTATTGGCAAATGTGGAAATGAGTGAAAATATCATTTCTGCTTGAACTCAGAAACAAGGACAAGTAGATAAATATTACAGAGTAGCAAAACTTTGGTCAAGTGGTTTGAGGGTAAACCTTATTTTGAGATCTTGAATATTAGGTATTTAGGTTTCATCTAGACATGGTGCAAACAGTTTTCAAAGAGTGGAGTGATTTAAACCTGTAATGTGAATAAGAGTTTTCATGAAATCAAATGAAATGATATTGCATGAAATCAGTTTGACAGTATTTAACACATAATAATGATATCTTTGAAAGTCAAAAGAGTTAGGTCATATGTATTGAAGAAATGTATTTTTTTAATCATTGCTTTAGTCATTTGAAAAACAATGTACACCCTGTATGTGTGTAAAATCTAAGAAATTTTGCTATGTATATGCAACCAGTTATTAAGGTCTAGCTACTTGTGTATTATTTATAGATGTTAAAAGAAATAATGACCCCCTCTTCTCCCCACCCCTGCTCATCCAACCTGCCATCTACAGTATATGAAGTACTTCCATTTGCACTATCTATGAACAAACTCGGTCAGCACTGCTCCTCCAAGGACAACTCTAAGTGGTTGCACAAGACTATGGAGTTCTTCATCACCATGGCAACACAACCACACCCACAGAAATTGTCCAGTGGGGATCACATGACCAATATCGTGTTGGGAGTTGAAGGGTCAGAGCTGTCGAGGGGGTCACCGTGGGTCAACCTCCAACACATACTGAAATTATTTGCCAAGTGTTGTCAGTGGGAGAGCGGTTTTATTGCGGCACCTGGCAGGTGAGGATACCCTTCCCCTCCTTCCAGGAAATTAGTGAAAGAATATTTAGAGAAAGATAAGAGAGGGGGAGAGAGAAAGTGGACAGAGGGGGAGGGACAAGAGGGGAGAGGTGAAGAGAAGCAAGAGTAGAAGTGAAGAGAAGATAACAGAAAAGAAAGAAAAGTTGTATACATTAATAGAGAGGATAAGAAATATTATTGAGGAGGTACAATAGAATATGGGATTCAAGTAATGTGGACAAAAGATAATGAAAATTTGCTTTGCAAAGCCTTGAAATATTGAGAAGGTAGAACATACAACATTGTTGAAGTACAAGGAGTTATTTGATCATATTGCCATGCTTTTTTGTTTTGGTCTCTAACAGTGGCTTAGGGGAGAGCTGGTCAATCATCCAAAAACATGTTCAGAGACACAGTATTAACAGCAGGGAAGAAGGGGAGAAGGTACCCCCTAAAGCAGCCTTTTATGCCAGTCTGGTTCTTCTTCTTAGAGCTTCCTACCACTATGCATCCATCATGAGTCCTCAACAGTATGGAGGTAAGTCCAGGAGGTTTTATTGATACACCCTATACTAATCTATGCCAAACTAGTGCTACTCCTTAGGGCTTCCTACAAGTATACATCTATCATGAGTCCTCAACAGTATGGAGGTAAGTCCAGGAGGTTTTTTTGATACACCCTATTAAAACCCATGCCAAACTAGTGCTACTCCATAGGGCTTCCTACCTCTATGCCTCCGTAATGAGTCCTCAGCAGTATGGAGGTAAGTCAAGGAGGTTTTATTGATACACCCTATACTAACATATGCCAAACTAGTGCTACTCCATAGGGCTTCCTACCACTATGCCTCCATCATGAGTCCTCAACAGTATGGAGGTAAGTTGAGGTTTTATTGATACACCCTATACTAACCTATGCCAAACTAGTGCTACTCCATTTTTTACGGGGTCAGAAATAATTTTGGGAAGTAAAAAATATTAATAATACCTTATTTCAAGCTGTTTGTTTTAATGTATTTTGAGGCTGTACCCACCTTCTTTGCCAGTTTAGTGCTCATTGGGACTTCCTACCACTTAGACCGAAAGTTTCAGTCTCTGATATCAAAGAATTTTCCACTGAGACTACATCTGGCTCCTTATATGGTATCTATTTTCGTTTCAATCATTATTTTTCTAAATTAAACCTAGATAAAGAAAAATTGAGAGCAAACTGTTCCCCAAAAATTCCCCATGCCAGATGATTATTTATGTCTACCTACCACTATGCATCCATCATGGAACCACATCAGTATGCAGGTTAGTCAAAGAAACTGATTATTGTTTGCTAAACTGCAAATCAATGATATAAACAGTCTTCAATTTTTTTACTCAATTTTTCTCAAGGTAAATTTTATGTACCACTCCTAGATAATTTACACTTGTCCACAACGATTTTGTGGACAGAATGAGACTAGCTTGTACAATGATTACTAGCAAACATGTTTCTGTATATTTGTCAGGTTCATCTAGTCATCACCATCAATCCCACGTATTGCTTGAAGACCTTGAACCGAAGAAACGATCCAAGAAACACAAGCACACACACAAGAAGCGCAAGTTAGAAGCAGACAAAGAGACCCATATAGTGAGTGATCTATTCTTTTAACATGGCATATTTTTAGTTCTTTACCTACCAGCTCATCTGCTGCTGTGTAAAAGATAATCACCAGCACTAACACTTCTGTGTCATATTTGCATGCTTGTGCATCACAAACTCCAACAATGCTGTCTCTGGCAGCAGACTCTACTAGGGTTGTATGTTGTTTTATGTCTGCTCCAGACCTAAGCACCTGACAACACGAAATGAATGGGTTTTTAACAACAAAATGAATAATGTTTTGAACAATCAAATGATGACTTTATATTTAATATTCATGAATATTTGTAGCCAAGCTACGCTGATAAGATACTCTAGCAATCCAGGAATTTCTTCCTACCGGGTACCCATTAACATCACCAGATTACATACATTGTTTCTTTTGAAGAAACTCCTTTTTATTGATCTGAACATGTAGAATAAAATACTACTATACTTTGCTTGATAGAATATTTTGTGTTGTTGATATTTTAATTCCATTTTAAATCTAACATTTAGTTTTCATCGTACATAATTTTGTTAGGATTCTGATGGCTCAGACGACGTCTCTGATGTGATCCTACCCTCAGAGATGACTCCTCTCTCAGCTGAGATCACAGAGGCTTTCCACACTGCCATGAACTGCTGGCGGCTACTCAACTCAAACGATACATTCATCAAAGGTCTGTTAACATTGATTCGTGTCGTGAGGTTTATGATCCAAATGATAGAATGATGTAGATTATTGTCTGTATTAATTGGGATTTACAAATCTTAAATGTAAATTGTGCAAATCTTTTCTCATCTTTCAGGTTGATCATGTAGTCTAAAGAAGGTTTCAGTTTGTATTTTGTAAGAGAATGTTCAATTCATCATTCACAAATATATCATTCACAATACCTCTTAGAGGTAAACGATATTCTCACCTTTGGACACCGGAAGAGGAAGGAAGAAGATCCAGATTGACCTTTCCTCCATCTTCTGTTTTCAGATGAGCAAACTTTTCCAGGCAAAAATAAAGCCAAATAGAACTTAAAGTCTTCATCATTTGTTCTTTGAGGGAGGACAATTCTCCATATTTGCCCATGTCTATACAGTACTGCCCACACAAATTTTACCTTAAAAGATTGGTTGTGCTAATGATGATTGAATATTTATTCGTCTGACAGACTTCACCTGGTTGTTGCACAGATGGAAAGCAGATACATGGTCCTGGTTCAATAGCTTCCAAGCTGACAGACTCTTTTATCTGGTAAGTATATGAAGAGTTTAATTCCAAAAGGAGTTAAATCCATTTTTTAACTTCGGAGAAAAAAGAATTTGTTTACCAGATTTTGTACAGGGGTGTATGGAAAAGTGATATTAGAAGGTGCATTTTCTCATAATTGCTCCCAAAATTTAGGTAATTACTTTTGTTGAATGACTGGTACTTAAATGAACAAGGTTCTGATATCAATAACTCAATTTTCATCAAAAGTGGATTTAGCTCCTTTTTGAATTAAACTCTTCATATGTTGGTGTGAAGGTATTATTAAATTACCTCTTTATGGAAAACTTGAATTTTTATGGCAGAAAAATCATACTGAACCAAATAACCTTAAACAGAAGGTTTGAAACTACAAACAGATTTTTGGTAGAAAATATGTAATAGCTGTATAATGAGCAATGGAGTAGGAGAATATTGAGCTAATCACATACACAACACATGGTGTCATATTTGCAGTATAGTTTCCAGCACATGTTATTTCCAGCAAGTGTTTGTTAGTTTGTTTATCGCTTAAACAACCCACCTTCTGTGTGATAAATGATGGAATATTCCTTTGAGACAATTAAACAAAAAAACAAAAAATATATTACTTGTATTACAGAACACAAGATTAACTTCAAGAGGGTATCCTCCAGTTGGAATTCCAATCCTACTAAATGTTCATGTGGTGTGATGAAATATAAAACTCTTCATATATATATAGAAAAACAATTTTTATTTTTGTTTACAGGGTGAGAATGTTCAAGCAATTTCCATGCTGCAAGCAAGGTTGAAAGCAGAACAGGAAGACACACCCCTTGACAACCCTGATCGTATGAAGATTCTCATTCAACTGGCTTGTATCTACCAGTCTATGACAAGGCTAGCTGTAAGTTCAGTTCCTGGTCAAGTGTGATGTTATGATGAAGTCAAATTAAATGCAGGCTACACTGCCTAAATGTATAATCTTTCAAAATATGGATGTTTCATTTGCTTAATACGATAATCTGTCTGAAGTGACTACACTGTAAATGTCATATGTATTTAGTTATGTGAATATTGTAAGTACTGTTTTTATTTGAAAATATGTCTTTGACATATTTGTCCATCTTTCAACTATTTTTGATTGAAGATATTGTTTTAGTTATCATGATTAGACAATAGTATATTCGAAGTGCAGATTGGATTTTAAAATATCTGTTTCATGGGCCATTAGTCCTGTGTACTTCAATGAAAATTATAATCCTTTGGTAACAATTTGGTTTTGGTAGAACACAATTTTCTTCAGACTCTAGCCCATATTATCTGTAGCTGCATATACAAGGGTTTTGGAAAATGAAGTGAATGACACATTATGACATAATGATAAAGTGAGACAGAGCTGAGCATATGTTTATTTCTATGGCTACCGGTAGATTAATCTGTTGACCCCTGGATTCTCTCGTTCCCATTAACTTAATACAGGAGCCAACCGGTTCCCAAAGTCATGCGTTATCATCCACACATGTGAGCATGTGAGGGAAGATTTAAAAAAAGAAAAAAGAAAAAGAATTATTGGACAAATTAAATAATAATTTACTTGATCCATTTTTTCAGGATGCATGTGATTGTGTTCTGCAAGCCATCGGCATCATGAATACCACCTATGTAGAGGGTAACCCAAGCAGGGGCATAGTAAGTGAAGGATCATTGACGGGGGCAGGAAGATCTGGTCGACTACTTCATATCCTTTCAGCCAGTCCCTCCATGCTGCTTCCTTACTGTATACAACTGGTGCTTCTTGCATTCAAGGTGAATATCTTAACTAGGAATTAATGGTAATAAATTGTTTTCATTTTCCAATCTAGAATGTTCAACAGGCAAATATATTGTAATCCTGAAAGAGTAGAAGAAGAAAAATGATGCTGTGGAACCCAACATATTTCTTAATTTTCGTACTAAAATTCTTAGGTATGAACATTTATTTGAGTTGCTAATCTGCAGCTCTACTTCTGATTTAGATAAAATATATAATTTATGTTTGCCCAAGAGTTTTTAACATGCCATGCGATAAGCAAGTTTGTTGAATCATTATAAAACGAGACCTTGAATTACTGAAGCCATGTCACTGCATTCTGTGGATATGAGAAATATGAGATTGGAGGTTTTGTACACAAGTATGCTTTGTGACAAACTGACTTTGGCTGATTAATAGGTACTAATGTGAATAATCAACCTAATGCTCTTCTCTTTACATAAGTGTGTAATTGTACAAACTTGATGTTCATTATTGGATCAAAGTATTCTTATTGTTACAAATGGGATATAATATTTATTTCTGAACTTTACTATTAAATCTAGTTTGCCTGTTTTCTTGTAGAAACGTGTCCTTCACAGAGCAGATTCCAATGACACTGGACTAGGTCACCTGATTGTCTTGATGCAGTATTATTGGTCGAGAGAAGAACCTCAGTTCAATGAGGCCATCAGGAGAATCAGAAAACAAGGCAGTTTCTTCTACCACTGCTTTCTCAACTATGTCGTCAGTATCCTTATTAATTACAAATATACTTTTAATTATTCAATGATTTTAATTGCATATAATTTTAAGGAGGATTAATTTATGTGATATATGTATTGTAAGTTTATATTAGATATTTATTTTAAAGTCTTTATTATAGATAGTGTATTTGATGAGAGAGAAAAGAATTACAATAAATATATAAGCAAAAACTTAAACAGCAATCAACTTGTGAAAAAGTGATTGTAAATTGATGAATGGTAGGGCATCATTAATGTGTCAAAGGAGCAAGACCATTAGGAATCTGTTATTAATGCTAATGATCTCTTGTGTCATAATTTCAGTTAAACTCTTTTTGCTGTTTTGGGGTCTATAGATGAAATATAAGTATCTGATTAGGAATTGCTGTTTTAAGGCTACCAGAAGTGAATCATCATATCATTGTATAACTTTCTGTGTATCATTGATTTATTAAATGGTTTCAATTTGTCATGAAAGTAGTAGACAGTATTTAGAGTCACTGCTTGGTAAGCAGTAGATGGCAGGTTCAAATCCCACTGGTTACAAACAATTTTCTGACTTGTTTTCAATGCAGGAGATCTTTAATACGGTGTGCACGCCAAAAGTTTCTTTACCAAAAAAAAAGACAGTACTTTTTTTTTGTTTTTGAAAATGATACATTCCTTATCTTAATTCTGAATAGACATTGATATCCTAGAAGAGTTTGCTCATCTGAAAACAGAAGATGGAGGAAAGGTCAATCTGGATCTTCTTCCTTCCTCTTCCGGTGTCCAAAGGTGAGAATATTGTTTACCTCTAAGGGGTATTGTGAATGATATATTTGTGAATGATGTACTTGTTGGATTGAATCATATCACCTTAGCAAGTTGATACTTAGCAAGAAGTATTTTTATAAATGTCCATAACAAAACATTTATTAAAGATAAAAGGCATGCAATTTCACCAAAAAAAATTCATGTTGCATCAAAACTATAAATCATATAAAATCTATAAAACTATGAATGCTCCAGCGACAATTGAATTTCCAACACCTGTGGAATTCAAGATTTTAATTGTAACCCGCCCCAATACCTAGCCATATCTCTAACTCAAAACCCAACTAGAAATGCAATTGTACTGCCCACCCTAACCATATAACTTTGGTGAAATATAGCCTGTAACATATGTTTGATCACTGTATATATTCTTGAGCTTGTGATTTAAAAACCAAATATTGTACTAAGATTATAAATATATGGCATATAATATGAGAATGATTGATTTTTCTTCCATCTCCCAGGCAACGGACAGTGACGAGAGGAGTAACGAGAGGAGGGAAAGAAGATTTCCGCGCTGGTATGGAGAGACAGGTGATGAGAAGTAATGATAATGTGGAAGCCGTCATCATGAAGTTCCTAATGGAAGAAGGAGACTCAATCAAACTCACATTTGCTGATAGCTAAGAAAGGGTTACATGCACCTGTGACCTGGAGAAAACAATAAAATGATGAATACTGTAGGATTGTTTAAAATCATGTGTAATTCAGACCTGAACATTAGAAGAAAGAATTGGAAAAGAAAGGATATCCTCCATCATCAAGTTTCTAATGGGAGAGAGAGACTAGTCAAATGCACATTTGCTGAGAGCTGAGAGTGGACTCTGGAAAACAAGTGAAATATGAACATTGTAGAATTTGAAAATTTTGAAAACATTCCATGAAAGGATGTGAAACAAAAAGTAGCCCTTTTTTTTTTTAGA